>JAQGAP010000999.1:0-23936 GCA_034697805.1 Orchesella bifasciata | reverse complement strand
ATGTTCTGCGAAACTCAGCCTTCGAGCCGATGTTCTGCGAACTATGCTCTCGTGATCTGGAAGATTCTGCAGCCATGATTTATTCGTTGAAATTTGGAATCGGGTTTGATTTTGAACTTCGTTGTCAGGGTAATGGCTGGCTGCATAATTTATTGGAAAGAAGATGATAAGTTGAGCTGTGAAGGGGGCCACTTGATTAGACTGTATTTGGTTGGAAACTTTGTCGTCCTTTTGTCCATCATTTTTGCGAACATTGCCCTTGTTCTAAATAGTATGGTGGGGAATATTATGGATACGGATGCTCGTACAAATGTTGTACCTTGTTTATACTTAAGGTAATTTGAATCTAATTTATTTAAATACTTTGTCGGCTGGCGATGGTGCTGATTTTTATTTGTTTTATTTGATGATGCAGACTGACGCTCACAATTCCTGAAATAGTTTGGAATGGATTTGGAACTTATTGGGTATATTCTAATACAATCATGTGTGCAGACGCTCCGGAAACGCTTCTACTGATTAAAAGTATGTTTGCGTATATCAAAAATATATTTGTCAAAAATTTGTAATGTTTGTTAAATGTAAGGAAGCTTTTTAAATTTTCAAACCAAAATAATATGATTTATTTTCTCCTCAGTTCTCACCATTTCCAGTTGGGTGCTCGTATTTATTTTGCTCTTTGTAATGTGTGTTGCCTTCGACCCCCTTGGTGGTAAAGCTCATTCATTTGAGGATATGGACTATGAACGGTTCCAAAGTAGCGTTTTACATGGCAATAGTCACACTAAATTGTGGGAGCGTCGCTGCAAATTTATCATGTGCTCTTGCATTGGAATTGATGAGACTCATAGAAGAGCATTCAGGGATATAGGAAGTAAGTAGCAATTTTATTTTCAATTGAAGAGCTTTGTTCGTTATTGATCAGTGCCAGCTTCAAATATCATAATTTCCAACAACTGTGAAAAACGGCAATTGTATAATGAATTCGTGTTTGTGAAACTACAGAAATTGTGGGCTACTTATTTGAGGATGTTGATCTCGTACCGTCGGATCTTGCTGCTGGTTTGGTTCTACTGAATCTAAAGAACAATGGTGTCCTCAATTCATTACAAAGAACCTCGCAGGGGCAGGGTCCTCCTATAGCAGATTCTCCCAAGACAAAGAACTTTCTGGAGGAGTCAAGTTACGAATTTGAAACGGATCGATGGCACTCCCCTGCAGTAGTTGCACAGGTTATGAAGTATGCATTGGGTAGTTATGGGTGGCCGTGGTATGTACTTGCTCATCCGCGATTAGGACTCGTCAGACTATGGAAAAATACCCTCTGTTGCGGCATTGGACAGTAAGAATCAACAGTTTATTACCTTCATTCGCCGATTTTCCACGTTGAATAATCAATGAACAGCACTGTAATGATTTTTAATTACGTGTTCAGGAGTCATATGAACCCAATTGAAGGAGATAATTGCTGCTTTTGTAACACATCAGCTCTAAAGCTGACGACCAGCGTGAAAGATGTGGACCTGCTCTATGCTTCATTTGAGAATAAAGTCTTTCAAACACCATTCTTCATAGCTCTTGATCATGGGGAGAGATTCATTGTTGTTGCTATTAGAGGAACAATGTCGCTTCGGGATGCAATTACTGACTTGAGTGCGGAAGCGAAGCCATTGGATTTTCCTGGAATACCGTCGGGTTGCAAGGTTTGCTGGAAATTGGCTGCTTCAGTAGTACAATTCTCAACTTGTGTAGGACTATTCGTTTGCTAATTGGACATTTTGATGTAACAGGCTCATCATGGAATGCTTCTTGCAGCAAAAAATACTTTTGAGAAGATTAATGAGTTGGGAACCCTGCAAAGAGCAGCCAATAATTACCCTACGTATACCGTTGTAGTAACAGGTAAAACATTTTTGTTCAAATACGGTAGACAAGTAGACATATAGTTCCGTTCGATAGACAAGGTTCCATTTATGTTCATGATTTTCTTCGCTCAGGTCATTCGTTGGGTGCAGGGACTGCAGCTCTTTTGAGCCTCATGCTTAGATCCACCTACCCGAATTTGAAGTGTTTTGCTTACTCACCTCCGGGTTAGACAATAAAAAAGGGTTACGGTATACGTATTTTTTATTGTGACTTAAATTTGGCTTTTATGACGACATTTTTATAATTGCAGGATGTCTTGTGACTGAGGAAGCGGCCATTTTTTGTGAAAGTTTTGTAACGTCTGTGATAGTTGGAGATGATATTGTACCTCGACTTAGTGTTCCGTCCTTTGAGAAATTCAAGAACGATTTAATTCGTGCCATAAAAGAAAGCAAAACTCCCAAGGTAGGCTCTTGTGCACGTCCAGTGAGACAATTCGACGATGTGATGAAATGGTTTTACCAAATGTTTTATCACTTTGCAGTACCGAATTCTGGTGGGAGGATGTTGGTATTTGCTAATGGGAGGCGTACCAAATCTAGCGTATCAGGAAAATGGTGGTACTGGTGAAGATGGCCGAGATTCCACTCCATTGCATGACTCTAGTCAGGATCAACCAAACTATCATACTTATGTAGGTTGATTGATTCAATTTTAGTTATCCATTTTAAATATATAATCGAATTCTGTAGAAGTTATGATTTTAAAATTGATTTTAGGTGTCTCTAGCGGAGGTAAGTCATCAAATGCAAAGAGAGTCTGTGACCAGGTGTCGCATGTATGTACCAGGGAAAATAATGCATGTCACCGAGAGACCAATTTTTGAGTCCAGGTATAAATCTGCCGTTTTAATGTAGATAACGTGAATTAATGCTATGTACGCCATACTGTAATTCGATTCTTGTAACACGCTTTACAGACCAGATCTTAGAGGAGACGGTCCACGCTACGAACATAGGTGGGCATCAAGAGAGGAATTTTCAGATATCAAAGTGACACCGAAAATGATGCACGATCATTATCCAGATAACGTATATGCAGCGTTGGATGACATTGCTTCTGCCAGTTCCAGGTCCACATTCTATTCCGTCATTTAGGCAAGCTTTCGTGTAAACTAGCTAACCCAAGTAACACTTTCTTGCCACGTCTTAACCCATCCCCCACAACGACCGAAAGTGTTATAATTGATTCCTTATCCATAACAAAACTGATTAATTGTAACGAACGCTTAAGACCAATCAGCATTCTTCACAGGGTGGATTTTTGTGGGATAAATTCATCGTTTATTTTTTACCAAGTAAATTTTTACGGGAAACATGAGATTTTAACGTAGAACGTGACCTCACTAGGTAGCTAAATATAACATTTTTTACTTTGCTTATAGTATATTTATATAGTAGCTTAGTTATAAAAATTCAATTACTCACTGTAAATAAAAGTCGTTGGTAGTTGCTGAAATTACCTCATTCCTTACGTGCATCATCGATCATGTTATTACATGGTTATTAGCCTTTGTTCGTGTACAGTAGCTCACTGTCTCCTTACTAAGACGAAGGTAAACGAACTTTCCTCTTTCACCAGTAGCAGAGAAAGTACTCGCATGATGCAACTTTTTCACGTAGACTGCTTGTCGTGCCAGCTCTTTAGCATACAAACATTTGCTCTCTATTTAAATGTCAGTCAATATGTATTATATGATGTGGCTCATAATGCATGTACATAATAATATACTGTTCAGTTTGGGGAACAAATATAACTAAGTACCCTGGGAGCATCAAGGTAGGTTTGTAATCTTGAATCTCTTTGTAAGCGTCATATATGCCTGGTTGACCAAAGAAACTATACCTATTTAATAATAATTAAGTTATAGATGATCATATTAGTATTTGTGGTGAAAGAACAAGAGAAAATGCAAAAGCTTTTATAAATCACATCATGGTTGATGGTCATGTAATTTTTCATTTCATAAAATTGTATACAAATACAGTGTATATACCAAATGTACCTCCTTCATCTCCATCATATATATATTTAATCATAATATTATATGCACGACCTAATCGTGGCGATACTAATTTGACGGGTCAATAGCAAATAGATAAATGTGTACTATAATATATTTAAAAAATAGAATGAGATCTTTGTTTCATCACGATCACAATAAATCAGAGAACACGTTTCGCTTCTTTCTTTCACCACCGAGCGTCCAGTCTATGTTTTGGCCTCCTCAACTGCCACTTCTGTCGTTGCTACATCTTGCTAACAATCCACGGCAACTTGCCCTTCGTTTTGAAGTTCCAGTAGTCATAATACACTTTGGCAATCACGACGATGATGAGAATGGCGAGGACGATGCTGACCATGTCCAGCACATTCAGCAACTCTGTCCCGTTATCAACCTTGCACCACTCTTCCATTCTCATGTAGCGAATCTGTGAACAAAGCAAAAAGGTTGGGATGAAATGACGTATTTGTCTTTAACACGATTAAAGTATAAAATTAAGTTTGATGATAAATTATATTACTTGTTCTTTCGTGATATGACAACGCACTTGCTCGATGTTGCCAATTTGGTTGGTGTACTTTAGGAGCCAAACCTTCAAAGTAAAAGTTTAAAAAGTTGTTGATTGGTTTCGTTTCATAATGAAATGAACTTAGTGAAAGTTTTTGAGAGCTCTTTTATGGCCTCAAATAAGTGAATATCATTTGTATAATCATATCATATGATAGGATTACCTTAAAGCTGGAAACGGTGAAACAATCACATTTGAATTTATTGCTGCTCAAGTCAATCTGGAGCAGTCGTTTGTTTTGACGAAAGACGTTCTCCAAAACGTACACCGGTACCTGTAATCATATAAATGTATAGAATATATAGTACAATGTATTTGGCAACATCCCATACCGTCCCATGGGAAATTTATAGTCGAGCAAAAGCATGTCAAAACCTCCCACAGCACACCAACTTTTTTCTTATCTCATAGAAGATCAAAGGAAAGGTGGATTTAATTTTGACTTGTAAAATCTTGTCTGAAAGCTTTCCTTTCTGAGATATAACTTAAAGTGAAGTAAGTAGTGGTAGTCGTTGGTCGGCCTTGGGTTTTTGGCGTTACTTACCTCAGTGAGATCATTTCTTTGAATGGAGAACTGTTGAAAATGGTAGAACCAATCTGATGTCTCAAGAATGTCGATGGAGGAGATTTTATTGTCGTCCAAGTACAAATTCATCATATGCAACTCCTCATAAAAGCGTTCGTCTGCCACAAATGTTGACATTGACGTAATCTACAAGAAGAAGAGGGAGTATAAATGAGATAAAAACATTGAAAAGAATAAGTTTCATACCGTATTAATCGAGTAATAAAGTTAGGAGCATGCTTGATTGGCGAAATACAGCATCTTTCATGCATGTAAGCGTCTTACCTTGTTCCTTCGAAGGTCGAGAGTGTCTGTAGGATTCGGCAAATGTTCTGGATTGGGAAAATCCCAAAATCCTCTGCCAGAGCAGTTGACAACGGTCTTGGAATGGACAATATGGTTTTGTTCCCAGATGTACGCTATATCACATGAACAATTGACGCGGCACTCATCCCGTACTTTCTGTTCATTAAAGGAGTTTGACAGATTAGGAACACATTTCTAACTTTTAATTGAGCTAAATTACAAGTGGACTATACTACACTTCGAAATGTACCTTGAGAAGACGGAGAACCTTGAAGATAGGCTTTGCCTTGTTCTGATGAGGCGGCTGGTCACACAGGGTTTGGTTGGGATGGAGTAGCTTGAGATTCGGGGATTCGATCCATGCCAAATTAGTGCAGTCCAGGGGATTACCTACGTCAATGAAATTGAATGAAACAATGTTAGTAAATAAATTCTGCTTTGAAACTCCCCTTTTCAGGTTTAGAATTTTAAGCGATGCTATTTCAAAGAGTTTTTTCATCCTCCATCGTTACTTTTCATTTGCATCATTATACAAAATGGGGAACAGCTCCGGAACGAAGATATACGATCGGATCGAAGCTCATTGCATATTACAACGGTCCAAAAGACAAGAAAGGAGAAAGGAAATGTATGGAAGATGGGAGACGAGTCTCATTCTTGAAATTCAGTCAGGCATGCCTTTCACTTTGCCGTCACCTTCACCACGACTTTTCAGAACCTTTCTTCGTCCTCCTATTCGCCCTGTGCCCCATTGTTATTTGTAAAAACGGAATAGATTCCTTTTTTATATTGTGGTTTCAAATGTATCAACATATGAATCATGAAATGAACGAAAATTTATTTACCTTTGTATGAACACTCTGCTTTTTTAAATGAATGACAATAAAGAATACAGAAAGCGTATATACCAAAAAGTGAGTAAAGTGAAAGCATGTATGTATTGTATTGATCAAAACTGACATTCTTCAACACAACAAAAAAAACTAGAGTTTTCCATTTCCCATTTTCCACGTATTTCCACTTCCCATTGCAATAAGGGAGTGATGGAATGAAAGTGACGTTTTATAACATGTTCAGTGATGTATGCGTTCCAATTCCAACCCAATACAAAAATGTGAAAGTACACTCCAATGTTATATTCACGCTTGGCCTTCCTTTGTGATCAACGTTTTGCCAATGGAAAAGAAAGAGGGACAAATTTTCGTTACAAGCTAAACGGTTCTTCCATTGAAACACAAAAAATGTGAATTATTCGGCTACTTAAACCTTGAAATAGTTATAAACTTTCGGGGTAGCGCCTTTAGTTACGAATATGTACTTTTTATTTAACAGTAATTTGCCTCGCGATTGGATTGCCTTTTCCCATTTAGAGAAAATTGTCTTTTCCAGCAAGGGAAGGAATTCTCGAGAAATTTTAAATGAAAATATTTTACTGGAAATTCTGTTTCATGAACGGTACAATACATCCATCGTGTGAATTCTGTATACAACGTTTGATGGGCACATTCATCTTCATTGAGACCGTCACTCTCATTCTTATCTTCTTGGGAAATGGCAGTTGCAGCCTTGCAAATCTCACAATGCCCCAAACAACTCCAAAAACGTCGATGGTGTAAACTGTAGACATGTAATTTTTTGCAGCATAAATTTCCAAGGAAAAACGGGAGAGCAACGTGCACTGCTGTTTTGAATGGGGCTATGGAAATTTACTGGAGGTATAAAGAAAATAATTAGTGCTCACAAAAGACAAGCTCGCCTGGAACGAAGCAATGAACTGTTTTGTTTAAACAGGCGCTACAATACTTCCCAATGCCGATACTTATACTTAATGTGGTGAATATCTATATAAAAAGTAAAGCAAATATTGACTCTTCTCGTTCCCCTCGTCCTGGGAGGCAGCTAGATAAACTTTTAAATACTGCTTTCGGGCCATGTTGAACTTGGTACCTTGGTAGGTAGTTGCGTACTTTACATCGTAGGGATCTTATGTATTGCTATTGCCAGTCTCAAATGGGGAGATAAAAGTTCAAAGTTGGAAAAATCCTTTGTAATATAATATAATGAGTCCAAGTTCGGGTTCATATTCCAGAAGTAAATGATTCAAACCGTTTCGCTCATCAAACGAGAACCAGTGAGTTATGTTATTCCACATGAGCCCTTTTTTAGTTCAGAGAAACAAGAAAGTTTCGCATGTACATGGCCATTTTAAGCTTTCTCTCGGAATAAAAAACAAAAATCCGAAAATAATTGCAACAAAAGCATATGGGAAACTACACTGAATTAATTATAGTTTTTTTCTTGTTTGGAAGCCCTAGATTTTAACGTTATTTTTAGAAGGGAATGAATGAGGGTTATGAATAGCGAATTTAATTGGAATGAGCACAAACAGTTTACCCAATTTAAATGGAAATGAAGTTTGCTGACAGGTCAGCCGGCTGCCGGCAATGAAAGCAAAACATGAAACCATCCAGGATATCACACAACAGAACAATAGCAAAAACCGGCCAATAGAACATGTGTATATGAATATTACATTAGTTTGCATAGAAAAATCAGACCTGACCTGCTTTAATGTTTCGTGTTTTTCATGCTGTACTACTGCGATATCATCGATTACAAACGACATAATTGTGATACACGTTTGGAGCAAAAACTATATAGTGTTTGTAAAGCAAGCACGCGAACATACTGATTTCGCATGATTTCTACTCTACGAATGTTCCTCTCTCACACACTTTTCTTAGAAAATGGAAGGAAATACGAGGTATGAAGCAACATCCAGTAAAATTATGCATGCATTGTAGTACCTATGAACAAAGTTATGGTGTGAGGGAAAATCTACATCTGCAGTAACAACATTGAGTTAATTAGTACCTACCGGCTTGGTCGTATGCATTATTTATGTATCGTATCGTGGTGGTACAAAATAAGCCTTCTGTTCAGTAGGTTTCTACCCAATACTTGAGTATTTTAGAAGTATCATTTATAATTAAAATTTTAATGTGTCTAGTCTACCTACTTAAAATTCGTCTACAGTATCCGCTTCCCATCCAAAAATAAGCCTGTCAGTAATTATACAAACAAGCGTCGACGAAGCTTCTTGAGTCTAACTAATGGGTATTTTAGTCATGTTATGCTTTTGTCTCTAATTCATCGAAGTATTGTAATAGAATACATATTATATGCAATGCATTGACACGTGCCCAGCCTGAGGATTTTGTTCTATTCTAAACTCATCCATTGTTGCTTAACCAAATTGAATTCTATACCTGATGAATCAATGGACATGTTGGTATTCTCAAAATGTAGCAAAACTGTGAGTGCATTGTAAAAAATTTCTTCTTTTGTCTTTGAAAACTATTGAAGTTAAAACTGCTTACAGCTGGATGTACATTATCTAATCCATTGTTTTCCGTTCTCATGAGCTTATACCTCGTACCTACATGGATAGCTGAGCTGGAACTCTTGTAATCAACTTACTGATTTGAATAATGGAACACTAACAAATAGGTATCTTTACCCTCTCCACTCCTCCACATCACAAGAATTTTGGATGCATGTTTTGATAACTCCACCATTACACACCATACTTTGACATTCATATTTTATCTGCGTAGTTCAGGTAGGCAGTTGGGAACACGGAAGCCACTGAATTATTAAAAATGTTTTTGACATGTTTTTGTGATGCTGGATGAAGTTTGTGAAAAACAAACAGAGTATTAGCTGACCAAACTCTAACCCAAACGCTAATCTCGTGTCGCAATCAAAATACCTACATCAGAACCAAATTACCGTACATCTGATTAAGATCTGTTTTGACATCTTGTTGGATTTGATAAGATAAGCATGAAGTGACACGTGCAGCCTAATATATAAAGACACGACTGACAAATCAACCGGGGAGAGCTCAGTCGGTGGAAAATTACTTTCACAGGGTAGCTATTATTGACTCTAGTTTAACCTTGGCTTATGCCACATATGGCGGGCCATTCTCCAGTTAATCACTTTTACAGAAATGCATTCAGCCGGAAATACACTCCCTTTTCTCCAAAAATATAGAGGGGCATAAATACATAGGTAACCTTGAACGCGCGTCTGTTTCAGTTTGTGACGCATGGATGACCACAACTTATAAAAAATCCTATATAATGACGTTATGTGACAGATGTGGATAACTGTAACAGAACACACCTTTCAATATTCAAGCAGATTATAGGAAAAATGAGGAAATAAAATGAATAGGGATGCCAACTGAGAAAAAATTCCAGTAATTCCATAAATACCATCCATTATGTGCTCAGCTACCTAATATGGTATCGTAAACTAAAACTGAAGCATGCAACAATAAAACACGTCTAATTGGAGACTGATGACATAATGCACGATTTTACTTTATATTTACAACCAGCATAGTGTTCTGATTGTGTGAGATATCAAATATCACATGTGAAAATAAAAATGCCAAGTCACATTTAATGCATATTTAAAAGCACATAATAAAACTAGAGCTCAACATAGGTGTGCATACTAAAATTCTGTTGTCATACTGTAATAATAGACTACCTGGAACTCTTAGCTTCTTTCTCTGCTCAACTCATTGTCTAGCACGAGTGATGCTAAATAGGAGTGTGTGGCAGCAACTTGATGGAGTGGAATATGAAAGTGGAAACAAATTATGGACTCATTTTCTCGACTCATGATTTACCCGTCAATTTTTCGCTTGACAGACACAACACAATTTGCCTTGCCATTATTCTATTACTCATTGCTAACGTTCCCATTATGCAAGCAGCCACCATTGCAAATTCAAATTCGTAAATGAGCAACAACCAAACAGCAATTTAGTGCTCTCGCAAAGTATTAAGATGCAAACATACATCCATGTTAAAAGCCTATTTTGCTGCCATTATTATTATGATAATTATCGTAGTAGTAATGGCACTCATTTAAATGCACAGCGAAAAGCAAAGATTGCTTAATTCAAGGTGAAACAGAACAAAAGTGCAACTTCAGTGTAGCTTTTTTTAACCAAACCATACATATTTATCACAAACGTATCACGTGCACTTCCAAAGTTCAGTTTGGTTTGGGCCTAAGTCAACAAAAATGCAATGGAACTATTGAAGGGTACTCAATATTTTTAGCATTTATGAATGTGTCTGTCTGCCTATACTTGATAATGATGATGATGTGCACTTTTGTGAAAGAACTATAATTAACATCTGACGTAAATACAAAATTCATGTACCAACACCAATGATCATCGTGTATTAATAATGGGGTGCTTCTCTTCCCAACTCCTGCATCTAAATGTTCACATTACATAACTTGACTCCATTACAAAAACACATTAGGTATCGCATGACAAAAAGTGGATGGCATCCTCGCTCGAAATATGTTAAACAACATATTGATAACTATTGTAATTACGAACTGGCAACAAATATGTTTGGAACTCAGGAAAATAAATGGTACCTAATCTACCCGTAAATGTATGCAACCGAAGAAAATGGCTAGTTATTAACTGTTTTGAGACCCAAGAGAGAAATAGCAATTCAACACATTTGTGCTAATATCTGTTTTGACTATCAATGCAATGTGTTGATTGTCTCTTGTTGCCAACCATTACAGCATGAAAATGGGTATAGGATTGTGTGTTTGAAGGTGGGAATTTGACCAATTGTATAAATCACACGTGTCTCTCCGGCCCAAAAGGATACAGCAATTAAGACAGCACGTGACTCATACAAAAGCCGGAACGCAACTCCCTGATGCAAAATTATGTGGAAGAGAAATCTAATTTAATTTGACAATGAGCGTCAGCTCGTAAACAAACCTGAAATGTCTATAGACTGGAGTCGGTTCCAGTCCGCAGTCTTTATCTTGTCGAGGTTATCCAGGAAGTTATTGGAAAGGTCTACTTGCTCCAGGTTTGGGAATATGTTTCCGAGAAAGTCCGGAAGGTCTTGAGAATTTAGCTCGTTCCATGACAAGTTCAAATGTTTGATGCTCGACCACACCAGTCTTTTGAGCCGCTGTGGCAGTTCTGGCAGACCGTCATCTTGCTCAGGTGTGTCTGCCAGTGGGATTTCATTTGTTTCTATTTCTGGCTCATCATTCTGCTCAATTTCTTGCTCGTCGCCAATTAAGGTGGCGGAGGTGACAGCGGATGTAGATTTATTGGCAATTTTGTCATCGACTTCCTTTCCACTTTCTTCAGCTAATGCTCTTCCACTTCGAGACCCAAAGCCAATTGTACCACCGCCACCACTCGATGTGGATGAGCTGGATGTCAATGTAGGCTTACTATTAAAAAAACTGATACTATTGAATCTTTTCGCAAAGTGGGGATCAGCTAATAATAGGCTTTTAGGGGGTTGGGACACTCTCATCTGCCACTGTCTCGCGGATGCCCCTGAAGTTTTCAGATTTATGAGACTGGCCGCACTCAACGGACTCTGGGTAATGGATAACACAACCAGGTTAGGAAACAACCGACGGAAATCATCCATACGAAGATCCCCTTCCACCGAAATGTTGACGAATACTGCTTGTTGAATGCTATCAAAGTATTTCTCTTTTGGAGGCAAATCTCCGCGTTTTCGAAGGTTGCTGCAAACCACTCTCTCCAGAGAAACATCCGCCCGACAGTAATGGTTAACCTTGAAGGTCAACTCGGACGGATTTGGGAGGACGGGCTGCTCAGATGGGGGAACTCGGCTGGAGTTCATTGTCGAAGGATTGTTAGTTCCGCTGACGGAAAGGCGATTATTGTTTGCACTGTAATAAAATGTGGATGCAGAACCTACTCCTTGACCTTGAGCAACTGAGGATGAATATGTTGGCGAGGGTAAGGGATTTGCCATGGTCAACACTGTAATCAGCAACGCTATTCTTATTGACATGTTCTTTGGGATGCGCAAAGGGCAAAGGATGTTGCTTCTCGTTTGCCCCTCAGCATTAGCAGCTCTTTCTTTATTAGCCGTATTCATATTTGCTATATAAATATTGTTCTCTTGTGTGTACTTTCACTTGTTTTATGCTCAAGTTGTACGCTTCCTATTGGTGGTACACTTTCTTCACGATTTACTGCTATATTATTACCGTCTATTTGATCAAGTTCCTTTTTTACGTGCTTTTTATATTATGGCAATGACTCTAAGTGGATTACGGAAAAGAGAAAGTTTGTCAGCTAATTTAAAGCTTATTAGCTTTCTTTTTGTTGTGAAATGGAAATCCGCTCTTGAAAGAAATCCGAGTTAGTTAGTCAGTCTGAGCGCTTCGCTCCTACTTTTCCGGGAAACGAATCCGACTTCCGTTCCGTCCTCCTATCTTCAACAAGTTGGCGTAATGTAAGTTGGCAAGCGTGACTCCCGAAAAATCGTAGTGGGCTGGCTTAGCTTGGAGTTTTGTCAAACTTTGTAATTTTGTAAAGTAAGTAGAATGGCGTGTGATAGTTGCTTTCAGGGATTGTGCTCTTGTCACAAACAGGATTGGAGCTGTCGGCTCAACCTCAATAACTTTTTCTCTCTCATTTCAGATAATAATAGGGGGAAACAGGTATATTCTTACTCTGTTGCAAATATACAGCACTCCACTTATTGCTGGAGTACGTAGGAAAATTGCAAATCAAAACGTATTATTTGATATTGCTGTAAAATACAATTACATTTCCCAATCAGCGCACACGCACACTTCAGCCGAACCTATATTGTTCTTACTTGACAGTATCGTTCGTTACATAAGTAAATTTAAAGTAATTGTTTTCTTCTGTATTTTCTCTTCTGGGAAACCCAACTTTTGTGTCAACTTAGACAATGCTCGTATTTTGACCTTTGTTTTCCAGCCCTGAAAAGAGTTTCAGTTTTAAATGTCTAATCAAATCATAATCACTTGCATAACCAAAGGGAAAACTAGTTTTTGAATGGAAATTGAGCAAAGTTTGTAAAATGAAGATGATGAAGAAGGAGAGAGATGTTAGAAAAGTAATTTTAGTTGTCACACGCTTTCCTAATTCATCACTCTTTCTTTCACTTTTTAAGGAAGAGTTGAGACGACCATGATAATACACACTCAACAGTGCTAATTAAATTTTCTCTTTATCGTTTTCTCTCCCCACCATTTCCTGCACATGCATTATATATGAGGAGGATGGATGGCTGCTACTGTTGGGAAAGGTTTTACGAGTGAAAGTTGTATCCAGGGATGAGAGAATCCTTTCTCTCTGGATCTGAGCTGAGCAGATAAGCCGCAGCTTTTATGATGGGTCCTGGTTAGATATCGTGGTTGGCTTACTTGTGGGCTTTCTCATTAACACCCTCGAGCCTTTCATTCCTATAGTCTTTCCCTTTTTCCTGAGCTGTAGAGTTGGCAAAAAGCTTTTTATTCCTTTGTGCCTTATCAACAAATGAATAGATCACACCAGTGCACAGTGGCACAGCCTATTATTACCACGACCACCCCTTTGCTGCTACTTCGTACATAATAATGAGTAGAGAACGGATACACTTTTGCACTTGCATTAACATTAACATCTACAGTGTCTCACACTCAAAACCATCAAGTTATTTACTCCTTGGGCTGCCGTCTTTTTGTCTTGAACACTTTCACACTTTGTCACGTCCCATTTTCATATCTTTTTCTTTGATCTCAACTCTCCCCACTTCTTTTCCAAGCTATAATTATTTACCTAACACTTTTCTATGAATATGAAGGAAGCTCCCTTGAGATGTTCTTCTTGAGGTAAGGACTCAGTTCCGGTTGACCCTGAAAGACAGACAAAACGAGGGGATGCATGAAATAAACTTTGTTTCGTAGTAACTTTTGCCTAGAGTAAGTGAGTAAGTAAAGTTTCAGGTTGGGTATATTCAATTGAAAAGATTGTACTGACTGCACTCTATTTTCATTTCTTCCAAGAACTGGGGAACGAAACAAAACGCAGTAGGAATGGAATTGTGGTGTTTTGCTATATTCCTTTTTTATATTCAAGTGCATGTTGTATGAATGCATACATCCCATTTAAATTCTATTATGTAAAATTCTTCAGTGAATAACACGATAAGCCCGCGGCCCATCCGAACTTGAGACTTACATAACTTTGCAACTGGAGTCGTGTAAGTGTTAAAAATGAATACTTTTGTTATTGTTGCGAGAAATAGCACGAATTGAAAACATACAACATGAGTAACCTGGTTTTTCAATTACGCCCACAACTTTTCCATGCACTCAGCCTTTTCTCACTTCCGTTAAATAATTCAAGCAAAGTGATAAACTTTTTTGATATAATGTAAGTGTTGTAGACATTTGATTATATTCCTTCCGTTGTTTCAAGCTTAGTTTATTTTTATCCCGTGATAATCTCGAATAAATAATTTAATTATAGCAAAAATGCGAACGTAATCCTTTTTGAAACTTTCCAATGACTCGGCGCTTTGTATTGTTATCAAAAGATGAATGAATGTGTCCTTTGCTTATACAACGGATTCATAAAGGTGACTAATAGGTACGCAAATGTATGTCGAAGCAATTACAATACAGCGCTCATCATATCATATTATATGTAATACTTTTAATGCTTATTACTGAAGTAAAATGGACGATTATTCGTAATATGAATGTATCTCTTGTTATGAAATAGAAATAGCAGACGCAATACCTAGAAACTCCATTGAATTTATATGAATTTATACATTATATATTAAGAATGGAAAATAGTTAGCGTTGAGATGAAAAGCTCAATATCAAATATCATTCTGAAGATCCACACAATTGTAAATTGTTTTCACTTGCATTGTATTTGAACAAAAAGTATGGATGTGTTAGGCAAACTACTAACTAAAGAAATACTTGGAAATACTTGTAATAATATATACTAATGGAGCCAGTGCTAGGTAGCGTTTCATCCTAGTTTGAACACGGATATTACAATTTCCCTGGAATCCTTCGGATATCCATATTCCATTATCTCTTTTAGCGACTATTTGATAATGGTAGTGCGGCGTGGGAAAAGTAGGAATGGAATAAATATGAGATGGAGCCGTAGGGAGAAACGATACCACAAAGAGTGTGTGAATGGCTATGACATGTGATCTGGTCGGGGAATCAGCTCCATTCTCCATGTCCATATTTTATGTTTGTGATTTTCCAATATTCGTTTTCCTATCATAACAAATCAAAGAATACTAAGATGTGGGATGATAAAGGACGTTGATAGCACATAGCTGAATGAACTGTAAGGACATTTATTATTCTGGTGGAGTGGAGTTATAAAAATGAGATTTCAGGGAAATGGGAAGGCTAGTGCGAGTGTGTTAGTAGTTGTCGCATCCAGAGAAAGGTGATAAGTTCTGGAAGAGAAATGTTTTGAAGTATGTGCTTGACTTGTTTTGAGATGAAACATGGTTTTTTTTCTCTTACCTTCTATCTTCTTTCCAATGCAATGTTAAAGGCTCATGAGCTCATGATCATGTTTCCCCACACCACACGATACTTTTCACACTTTTCCTCAAGGAGATAGTAATGTTAGATTCTCATTTAAATCCCCTTGTGAGTCAATATCAACAACTGACACGCTTTTCTTTTCAACACTGACACGAGAAACTTACTGGCTTGTCAAAGCCATTTGTATTTAGAAAAAATGAGGATGATATAAAGTCAAGTTTTTACGAAACGATATTATTTCATACTTTTGACGAAGGATATTATATTATGTGTTGCCGTCCGTGCTTGTTGGGCTTTGGGCAATAATATTGACGTTGTTTTTCTTCGTAGTACGTGCAATTCGATTTGTCAGACTTCGGAAGACAACATTACTTTGTATTTGCACTTTAGCTTCTTATTTGCAATGAAGAGTGACTAAGTAAAAGTCTTCTTTAAAAACAAACGCGTGTAAAAAGTAAGAGATGATTAGGACAGCGCAGAATGTGTATGTCCTGCTGGGCAAATTGCCAGATGCAAACTGAGAGCAACTTGTCCATGTGCTCCACTCTTTTTCTTTGGCAGTGGTGCAACAAGCAGCAGAAGAAGCTCTAGAAGAACACCACCACACTCTTTTTTACTCTACAAGTAGTAGAGTGCCACACAACTGCTGCTTCGTCAATATATTCCACGCATAGTATACATTGAATTGAGAGGACAAACTACATTTCAGATATGAAGACTCGCAATCACAATTTGCAGTTGGTGAAGCTATATTCATATCGATATCCATAAAGCTTGTTTCAACGAGGATTTGTTAACGCATCATAAAAGTCTATGTGTGACTTTGATATGCTATAAATACAAATATGTTAGGTATAAGAAGCTTGCATAAAATGTAATGAAAATGAACTTTTTTTTGTTTAAACCATCCGATCCATATGCACTACAAGAGAAGGCTGTTTTTAACGAAAAATTAGTCATCAAATGTGTTTTTACTTTTTGCTTCCCCTTTTTGTGCAACTCACTGTGACGGAGCGCAATGTAAATAGCACCTGAATGAGCATCTTCTCATCTCAACTCAAATGGAATGTGAGTAACGCAGCGTATTGTAGATTGTAGAGCGGCTCAAAGTCACATTTGTGTGTACACATACGTAAACACATGGTCTATTTGCTGTCGGCAGCAAATCACTTGCCAATTTCTATTTGTACTGTTTCGATGGACTTTTCTACGTGTTATTTATATAAACTATATATATTGTATAATATTGTGCCCCAAAAAATCTCATCCTTCCT
This sequence comes from Orchesella bifasciata, assembly GCA_034697805.1. Lineage (NCBI taxonomy): Eukaryota > Metazoa > Arthropoda > Collembola > Entomobryomorpha > Orchesellidae > Orchesella > Orchesella bifasciata. The sequence goes on along the minus strand of JAQGAP010000999.1, from coordinate 6,852 downwards.
CATGAAATCTCATCCACATCACATCATTACATCGCTCGTCCCATCCCATCATCATCTCATCCTGGCAACACATTTCAATCTCCGCTCTTCCAGGTCACTGAAAGAACGATGATAATATGGATGGATGCCTGAGTAGATTTTAGTCATGACCGTATGTACATTATTATACCGTCTGGTCGTTTCCCGCAAATCATCTTGATAAATTGTACATGGAAATGAGCTGGGAAAAGACAACACTAGTCGGAAAAATTGAAGTTGTGTCATCTCTGTACACAAACTCGGGAACCAAAACCTTGCTCTTTTTACAGTTAGCTCGGTAGTTTATTTATTGAGCAACAAGTGCAACAAGCGGTTGATAAGTCAAGTTGATTAATTCATGATGATAATATAATACGGACTTGACAATGAATGGATAGTTGATGATGTTGAAGCTAGTTTCATTTAGAGCGAGGGAGACATTTTGTCTAGACACACGAATCTGTTTCTTTCTGATGGGCTGTGAGAGTGCGTCACTACTTTATGCAAATGAATTTCGACTTCATTTGCGTAATTCAGAAATTCATCAATCTGTGGGGCATGTTGAACACGACATTGACAATGCAACGGGAGCTCTTTTTATCTTGACTAGAATGGTTATTATGTTCTAATCTCTTGGGAATTTCTTATGCCTGATCTGTCATGCATCTTGTAAAACCTTGAAATCTGGAAATTCAGTGGCAACCTTCGTAGAATTGAATATAAGGGATTTACAGGATCCCTTTCTTCACTTTAAAATTCAAATTAGGGGAAGCATCACGAAAAGGAAGAGTGGCAACATTGCATTGTGGTAAAATGGGGAGTAATCTAATAAATATTTCATATTTTCTGTGTGTCAGTCCAGGTTTTGAAGACGGCTGCTGACTCTGATATGATACGTCACATCATCCACCGTATCTACTCGATCCGCAACCAAGAAGATGTGATGCTGTAATGTAATCATCATCTTGTCATGAAATATCAAATCTATTCCATATCTACTACTTCAAATGGAAACTAGCGGAGAAAAGAATGCGAAGACTGCTTTCCATTTCCTTTTTTAGAACGGCGAATATTATTGTAGCTCGTTCGGTTCTTATCAGCTTCGGGGAAAGTTGGAATAATAAAAATACATGCATGAATGAGCATCTATATATAGTACATAACGAATAGACATTGCAAAACTATAAATTTTTAAATGTGTGGGCTTCCCTAATTGCCTTATCCACTTGGTTAGGCTTTTGGTTAATTAGAGCCAGTAAACGAAGTAGATTAAAGGAAAAGGAAGTTTGCAACAACACAGTTGTATCTTGTTCCACCAATCATGTGATATATGAGAAAAACCGTTACATTTTTTACCCAGATACACATAGACATCATATATGTGGTTAATAAGACAACTTCTATCATGATCAAACTTTTGAACTGGAAGACATACCCTGTCCTGTCCCCAATGAATGAAATCAGCTGAAATAGCAGGTTAAATATGGGCGTTCACAGCGAATTTAGACAAACCAGAATATTCCAGTTATGGTAAAAGAAATGAATAAAAAATGATATGCGACCGACTTCTTGTCTCTTGTCTTGAGTCTGAAAATAGATTTCGCAACGTTGAGTCCCAATTGCAAAGATGAAAGATAGACATTTTATCAAAATAAAATGCTAACATGATAAGAACTGAATTTAATTCAAATATGAAAGAAACAAGGGTTGAGTGACTCGGCTCGACTGGCTCAAAATTTAATTGTGGATCACAAACTGTGACTCATTCATATCTGAATGCAAACAGCAAAGTTCCAGATATAGGTATTTGTTATAGAATGTCCTCGCATGGTAAAAAGCTAAGATTAGCCTAGTCTACGAATTGTTTTGCGAGTTTAAAACTTTTTTATCATCACGTTGCATGAATAGATGAGTTTATCTGGCAATATCTGGATAGGTCATTATACAAACTTTTGCTGAGCTCTTAAAATCCATTCATCATGGATCATGACTGTGATGCAGTTTTTAGCCACATACTACGAACGATCATGTTTTTTTACTGGCTAATCGTAAGTAAGAACTCTAATTCGTTTGTACCTAAATGATATGTAGTTACTGCGAGGTTAAGCTAATATTACAAATCTAATATTGACTGTCAAAAACAGTGTATTATTATCAAGTAAACCATATTTTCAAACGGCTATTTTTACTGATGTCATAGTAGTCATATGCATCTGTCTGTGAGCTGCTCATAATATGATTATCCAGAAATAATTTTTGAGTTGAGAGTATTAGTATTTTTCTGTGTACGTGTAGTTTGGTTGAGAGCTTTCCAGATGTGGCTCATTAAAGCTGAGAGTTTGGTTGAAACTGGATATTCCATTTTCATGGAGCCGAGCCACTCTCTCATGTCTAATGTCACCGTACATCGCGTCCAGATCGGTATCCTTTGGATTTGTGCAATGCACTGGATTTGTTGAATGGTATTTTATGATTATGATGATGATTGAGTGACTGGCTGAAAGGAAAATGTTAAAATGGGATATTTTCAACTCACCCCACGTGCTGCAGAGATGCCGGCTACTAGACCAATATATAACTGAATCAGGAAAAAATGTATTGCATAAGAGAGAACCCAAAATAAAAGGTGTGATTGTGCGGAGAATCAATTGAGGAGGATTTTGAGGATTATTGGGAATGAGAATTGATAAGAAAATGGTGACAGTGGCAAAAAACGTTTTGAATTGGATTAACGGAGATTATCTGTGAAGTACACACAACAAGAGCATGATTTATCCGTCATCAAATATCATTCATCCTCAGTTCCATTTCCCAAATAATATTGGATCATAAATGTACGCAGTTTTCATCAACTCCAGAGTTTCGAGTGCATTGGAGCACATGAGCAAAGCAGCAGAGATTTAATGTAATAAAAAAAGAGGAGAGTAGCTTCTCCTCTTTCATTATATTAAATCTGTTTCACTCAAATGTTTCGAAATGATTACGTAAACAAAGCCATAAATCATCATCAGTACACTATTTATATGGGCTTGGTCATAATATGTATGCTATGGGAGTATGAGTATACATAAGTCGAAGAGTTCAATGAGATGATCTGTCAAATTTAATCTTCTCCCCAGCATTATCAATATAAATAATATAATGATTCCTTTCGGGGTTAATATGGGGCAAGGTGAGAATGGAATGGAATTATTTTTATCCTCTCATTTCACGGTTTCTTGGGATTTGGATGCTATTTACTTACGACCATAACAAATAAAACTAGATTTGGTTTGGTAGATGACAACATTTTCCTTGACGTAGTCCTCATCAAGAGCAAAGATCTTTAAGATATATGATGACAGATGAGTTTGGCGTGTCCTTGATAGGTTATTAATGTGGCGTTGCGTTCTACCCCATGTTCTTTTATATTATTACTTCAGGGAAAAACTATTATGGCAATGACGTGTGAAATAAGATGGGGATAAGCCAAGATTACAAGACGGGTTGTTGCTGATACTGATATGCATCAGTGTCAAAATACAAGTAGGATTACTGGAATTAGTAATTGATTCTATTATTATTGCAATTCTGGAAAACGGGAGAGTGCACCTCTCTACTAGAATGGATAGGCTGTGTATAAGCGCACATTCCTGGATTTGTATAAAAAACTTTTTTTTTGTAAACTTCTCTTTTCAAGAGCTCAGATAAAAAGGAGTTTCAACTTTTATTAAACATTTCGTTTAAGTTGAACTGCTTCTTGAAACTTGAATTGTGCGTAGCACCTTAATTTGCTTGCACATTGTACGCAGAAACGAACGTGTTGTTGATGAGATGAGTCTGCTGACGTCTGTTTCGCACTTGTTTTTTGAGGTTACGGCAGTAAAAATTTTATTTTAAAGCGAAGCAACATCAACTTGTGCCCAGTAGACCTTTAGCTTTGCATCCTCGTCTCCAACAGTTGAACGAGACTGAGACGAACGGTTCAGAAAAAAGTTGTTTGTTTGTAGCAAAACACTCAATAATAGTCACAAATCACACACGTTACGATATGGGACTTTTGATTTAATTACAGAAAAACATTCCACTCTGCTATGTTATGTTATCGTCTCCTCTTATTTTGACGAAGTAAGTTGTAGACTTACCCTTTTTTACAAAATGAAGGCCATGCGCAAGACAAGAAGTTAAATTTGATTTGAAAAGTAACAGCGTTTAAGCGGAAAGGGAAGCCATGCTAAATTGTATAACACTTCAGCCAGTTTCATTTCAGGTGAGTCTAAATTGAGTTATTGTGAAGGTAAACAAACTGTACACGCGTACACACTTCGTTAGTAAGGATAAGATGCTCCTTGTCATCATCGTTTCAAAAAAAGACAAATATTTGTCTAGCGTACAACACATTTACTCTTTCACTTGGCATTTTTAGTTTATTCAGCAAACAACTTGAGAGATCTCCATCATATCAAATTTGCATGCAAACAAGCATTACACTCATCCAACCAATCCAATCCAACATATCTACATAAGTACATAGTCAACACAAGAAATGTGCTCAGGGAGAACTTTTTAACTTTGTTTGCTTGTCAATAATATTTTTAACAGTGTTCTACAGCAAGTTCATTGATTTTTCTTGGGAGCGAATATAGTTCTGCGGTTGTTAGCTAGCATTACAACACATTAGTTGGGTGTCCATTTGCACAACTAATGTTGCCTCATAAGTTATTGTTGTTGCATCAAGTTGAAGGACCAATTTTTGGTCAGGAAGTCAAGTGAGCAAATATTACTCCTGCTGTGCAAAATGTGAAGCTCTGTCAAAAATATGTTGCATGCACAATGGCAAATCATATTCATATCCATCAACTAAGCAATGAGATAACATTAATTAAACATGACATAACATCATCTTTTGAAAAAGAAACCAATTAGCAGACTTCAAACTCTCTAGAAACAGTTTAGCTTGGGAAACAATCAACATAATTTTTCGACCAGGTGAAAATTGATGAGTTGAGCTGTAAAATTGTTCGCAATTACTTTAAACGAGAGGAACAGCAGGAGTTGATGGTATAATCATCATGTCAAAATGGAATAGAGAACAAAAGACTTAAAAAGATGGTCACTGGCTTTTCGAGATTTCACCCATTCGGACATGACACAGAGATGACCACGTCTCATCAGCATGATTTCATCGGACAAGACAAACATGATAGCAACAAGATAGATTTGTGTAGCTGTTTGTGAATACACATTCAAATGTGATTAGAATACAAAATAGTTGAGATACTAGAAGGGAAAGGGCAATGGTGATAAAGAAACACTACTATGTTCATTTCATTCACGTTTGTATTAAAACGGCAAATTATAGAAGTTGTCTTTGTAAAACCAGTTCAAACTGCATATTATTATGAAGACAAGAAGAAGCCACTTGTCGTGGGGTGCCACGTAAGTTGAAATCAATCTTGGTTTTTTACACATTGCACGTTTAGAGAGATGCAAGAGGAGAGGTTCAAAAGGTGGGTTGTGGGTTCAACATATAACACATGCCTTCTCTACAATCTATAATTTTAGAACTTATCTCCATATCTGACTCAAGTTACGGATGATAGGATAATAAGAAAAAAATAATAATGCCTTCTTTCATACAACTATTTATCCAGTTAACGTACCCAGTTTTATTTTTAGACTGGCTTACCTTGAACATTTTAGGTGGGTAGTAGTGAAATAGTGCAGGGCAATGGGCATTATTCGTTTTCATTTGTTACGCATTCTACTCTCTTCTTCATCTGGCTTTGATGAGATCATTGTTTGATAATCAACAATGGAGATAAGATTTGTATATGCCGAAAATAGATTATTTTGCATAATAGGTACGATTTGCATTATCAGTTTATTGTGTTCTTTTCCTGGTGGCTGCTTTGTGCAGATGCTTGAAAATGTGACTGATTTGAAAGAGTTTTAAATTTAATCCTTGGCAGGTCAGTTGGGCTTAACCCCGATATATTTTATGGGCTCCCAGTATTTTTCCTTCGAGGCAATTGCATAACAATGGGATGAGATGAGTTTTTTTTCTGGATGACGTGGCTCCAGCATGTCCATATCATGTACCTGCTTCACTTTAATAAAACTGATATTATAATAATGTTGCTACAAAACGCTTTGTCTATAAACCATCATCGTATGGAATGGCATTGACATTGAACTAGAGACTAGAAAAGAGGAGATGAGTTGCGTGAAACTTTGGAGTGATAAGGACAAGTGAAATATTTACAACCGCTCCGTTCCGTGCTTGTTATATAAGGAAAATATTGCATTATGTACATATTCCTCCAGTGAAAATCCATGCATGCAATGCAAATATGTAACGAACAGGTGAATAGTAAAACTCTTGATTATCATCATATAATATGCCATGCAAGTAGGCAACAACCGAGTGTAATGTTGGATCTCGAAGTGTTAATCAGTACTCTACATTAGAATCACGTACACACTCAATCAGCCGAAACATTACTGAGTCTCTCTGTAGACTAATTTTGACAGCAAAATGTAACATGGTCTCGTGCACACAAGTTAAATACTGGTAAGCCGAGTTAATATACAAAGTCCAAGTTTTTTGTCGGCGTGCATGAAAAAAGCACAATGAAAATATTGCATGCATACTACATTCCCCCACTAAAATTAATATGGCACGGCCAGGCAGACGTTGCCATTCATCATCTTCTCATCGACCAGGAGAACATTGTTTCAATGCAAATTCCTTACATTCTACAGCTTCCACTGTGCTACTGAGCTACCTACCTTTTCACTCATTTTGAGTGAGGCTGTATAGTCCTTGTAAAAGGAATTTGATAAATGTATCCT
>JAQGAP010000998.1:0-23949 GCA_034697805.1 Orchesella bifasciata | reverse complement strand
AACTGCTACAAAGGGATTGAACGCTATGAGGAAAAGGAAGCAGTTAAATGGATTAAATGGAGGAAGGATAACTGCATTGAATATCCGGTACCTAATCCAAATGTTATATTAATCAATGTGGGTTCAAGAGAAATGTTTAAAAAGTCCCGCCTAATAAAATTAACTTTCAGGATGAAGATTCTTTGTGTTACAAAGTCTGTTTATTAAGAGGGAGCCACATGATAATTTATTACCCCTACCCAATAAGGGACGATGACTGGGTTGACCGCATTGCAGAGGAGAACGAGGAATACGGTGGTCATATTGAAAGCATTCTTGATGCACACCGAGAAGGAAAAAATTACACTGTGGAAGACCCAGGAGAGGCGCCAATCAATATGGGCATGAGTCTCCTGGGAATTAAGCGGGACATAATAATGGATGAAGCGAATAGGCCTCAATTTAACCAAATTAAAGAGCGTGTACAAGAATGCAAAGAACTAGGTGAGTTCTTATAAAACTAAAAGTATATCTAAAGTGTGTAAATGCTAACTTATTTTTATTCAAGGATTCCTTGTTACAAGACCCAATGACGAATGCGAAAATCTACCCTCGTCTCAACAAGAACAACTAGGGCAGTTGGTCGCGTGTATTGAAAATGCTGTGGTAAGACAATACACGATAAGTTTCCCAAGTAAATTCTATTAGATTTGGGCTATATTAATTCAATATACATTTAACCAAAACTACAGAAATGCTAGATTGTGCACCAATTTGACAAATATATTTACGACGTCTTATATATCAAGTCTGCTAAACAAAAAATGTAAATGAGTAAACTGGTAAGCAAATTAATAAAAATCGATTAAAATTTGCTCAAAATTTTGGGCAAAATACGACGTTGGTTGTTTAACAAAAAAACGGCTTACAATTCTATAAGTCAATAATAAACAGTAGAACAACTATAAGTAGCGTAAGCAGCTTTAAGTGCTCCATGGGAAATACTAACCAAGCTCTGAAAACGGTCCATACTTATTGCAAGAGTCGCCTTTGATAGCAACCATGCGAGTTTTGAGTTAATTCGTTTGATGCAGCAGTGAATAATATTTGCTCGCAAGCCAGGAATTTTGTAGAGAAATTGTAGTCTGAATTACTTTGGGAATAGGCACTACAATACGATTATAACCAGAACCATGTCAAATTCTATCATTCTATCATTCCATATTTTACATTTATATTTTAAAATATACAGACGTATGCATCACATCACAGGATTCAACAAGCGGTTAAACATTTTTCTTGCCTTTTGTATACGTTTGAAATTTGCAATGCATCGTTAAACTGCCTCTTAAACCTCGTAGAACATTGATTTAACTTAAGGTCTTTTGTTACTATTGAAACCCTAGTTGTGACCTATCGATTCTTAACTCAAAATATATTAAGAGATTTGCCAAAGCAAAAACCTCAGTTTAGTACATATTTATTACGTTTAATTTTGACGCAACAAAAATACCTTCACTACGGGACCATTAGTGACCTCATTTCAATAAATAATTTTGGACAATACTTGACATTATAAAAGTGAACATCTCTAATATCAAGTAAAATAGATTTCACTTGGCTGTATACCTCGTCAACTACAATTAAGATTTTATTAATGAATAATATTCAGAAGGCATTCAAACCGACAATAAAAATTAGGCGTATTATGCTCGTTTGATATTGCAGGATTGCTGATTGTGACTACATCTCCGACACGACCATTATATAGCTAATTGCTCAATAAATTCAATACTACGTAAAATTAAGTATGCAATGACGCTTTTAGCTAGTGCGTTAAACAGCATACTCATATAACCAAAGCAGTATTAAGTTAGTTAGGAATAAGTTTTTGATGTTTTCGCTCGAAATTTTTAAAATGGGAACAACACAATTGACTTTTCCATGTTTTGTTACATTTCTTGTAAGGAAATTTTACTTTTAATGGAGTGTGTTGATCTAAGTACTTGGCTAGCTCAGTATTGTTATGATTTTTGAATAGATACTGCTGCAATTTATTAGTTTCACTGTTGGGGAAGACCTTACTGGCATCTACCCAGACGCGGCCAATTGTTTCAAGGGAACAGACACAAATTATGAACAGGACCAAATTGCGTCATATTCATTTGTAAAGGCCATTTGTATCGTGCAAAATCCAGTATGTAGAACTAGTATATTTTCTGATTTTTCTAATAAATCCTAAATTCTTGCTGAGTTTTGATTTACTAAATTCTAAATAACGTTATAGGATGAGATGTCTCTTTGCTTCAAAGAGTGCATTTTAAGGCTAAGAGAAATGTGGACTCGTGACGATCACCCGAATCTGGATGATATCGGCGAAGAGCACTTCAAGCGGGCAGAAATATCTGGAGATTGGGATACTGCATGGAAAAAATCAAAGGAAGAGAAAGAACTGGCACGAATTGGATTCAATTATACAATATCGCTAGCTAATGCTAAGGAGGTGATAGGGCTTTATGGGTTTGTAGAACCAGAAGAAGGTGTTTTGGAAAGGTTCAGCAAAATACAAGAAGATTTAGCTGAATGCGAAAAATTAGGTGAGTGCATGTTTTCACTAACCCAAAGCTTTAAATAAATACTTGGTAATTTTGCAACTTATCTGTCAGGTTACACGATTCCCAAAGAGGATGTAAAAGAGTGCAAAGAATTGGACCTAAAATATCATGATAGCATGCAGAAATTAGTAACTTGCTTTGAGGAAGCTTTGGTACAAAATATTTACAAGTATTTGTTAAATTTTGTGGTGTTTCATAACATGAAATTTTTTTTATATTTATGATAGAAATGCTAAATGTGAAATATCCGACTCAAGATGGTTCTAATAGGATCCTGCAATATAATTACAACTACAGAATACATGCACATGTTGTAATAATTAAAACGAGTAAATTCGATAAATTTAAAGTCGTTTCATTGAATGTTATTTCGTCAACGTAATTATTGTAAAAGCAAAAGGCGTGTTTATTTGTTAAATGTATTTAGATCTAATATATATATGGCATTTTATTCTCCTACAAGCGTTTTAGTACAAGGTAACCAACGATCCGTTTTGTCAAATTGTCGGACATGGTATTTGCGAAATGGAAAAATGTTTCATTTCACTTCAGTATAATTTTTCAAAAAAGCCAATGTTAGTGAATATACATAACCTTTCAAATTTTTAATGAATTCCAAATTTTAGTACACCAGTTTAACGTAGCTTTTAATGGACGTCTGCTATAAGAGCGGACAACCCACCATTATAATTATATCATTAATTTCTTACAATTGGTTCTTTAAAATGCGACAAAATAAATAAAGCATGTTATTAGTAATTACTGTCGTAACAGACGCTTTTATAACCCGGAGAAGTTCTCGTCTCTTACGACGCAACTGCACTCTTTACAAGCATCCCCATTGAGGAAACGCTAAAGTACACACGACAACTTCTAGAAAGAGACTCAACATTTAAGTCCAGAACACAGTTATCAGTTGATGATATCGTGGAAGCAATGGAACTTTGTCTAAAATGCACCTATTTCAAATGGAGAAACACAATCTATGAACAAACGGACGGAGTTGCAATGGGATCTCCACTATCAACAATCGCCGCCGACATATTCATGCAAGCATTGGAAGAGAAACTAGTTGAAAACAATCAAAACATCAAATTTTATGGAAGGTTCGTTGATGACATAATTGGAAGTTGCAGACCAAGACAAATCGTAAGCATTGAAGAACAATTAAATTCCTTCCATAAAAATGTACAATTTACGCATGAATGCAAGGAGGATGGACATCTCCCGTTCCTAGATGTGGATATTATCCATAATCACAATAACCAAACATTCAAATACAAGATCTACCGAAAAGCAACTCATACGGACAAGTACCTAGACTGGCATTCTATACTCCCACGAGCCCATAAAATCACGGTAGTAAACACGTTAGTTCAAAGAGCATTACGAATCTGTAGCCCAGAGTATATCAAAAGTGAACTATGTCACATCAAAAATGTCCTAACCCGAAAGAACAATTATCCAGAAAAATGGGTAAACAAAGCAGTAAACCGAATAATTAACAACTTCCATAACAAACCACTTCCTTCCCAACATGACAAGCCCAGAGTTATTCTACCCTATGTGAAAGGATTTACCGAATCAACAGCTCGACTAATCATGAGGAAAATGGGCAATCCAATTGGTTACATCCCATTCAATAGAATGTCTGAGGTCCTCACAAAACATAAAGACAAAACTTTATGTAAGAGATGTGGAGTTTACAAAATCGATTGTGCTTGTGGATATATGTATATCGGAGAAACTGGACGAGATCTGAAAACCAGAACAAGAGAACACAAAAATGCATGCACAAACGCTAAGGTCAAGGACTCAGGGATTGCTCAGCATGTATGGAACAACATCAATCAAGATGGACACTCAATTGATTGGGATGGAACTAAAATCGTCGTTTCAGAAGACAACAAGCGCAGCAGAAAAATCAAGGAAGCCATACTAATCAGAAAAGCAGAGAACGAAGGATTACTATTGATGAACCGGAAGGAAGAAAGAGGTTGCGAATGGCTACACAAAGGATGGAATGCAACTCTTGGAGATTTATACACAATTTAATTAATATCTTAAATTCAAAACTAGATTTAGAATATGAATTAGACGATTTGCTTTAAGAATTTCATTCGTTCTTGTTTTACCCCTGAGGAGGATTGTAGTTACAATCGAAACGTCGGGAAAAATAAAATTATCTCGTTACACTCGTGAACCACCCGCTCATCATTATTTACAAGACGCTTTTATAGTTACGCTTAATTAATAATTACCTCTAAGTTTTATTGTCTCGACTTAGCTCAAGTAGTTGTTCAATCAGGATAAAAGTTGCTTTACATCAGATTTAAGTAAGCCGTTGTAACTGCTTATTAATGTCTGTAACGGAACCATTGCATAAAAGCAATAAAATGGCATGTGAAATATTAACTGTCGTCGCAGTGGTAAGAAATTTTCAAGGGTATTTGAATCACTCATCAATCCTATCGGTATCTAGTTTGATCTGAATATATTTTTTGATACAGATTCTTCAGCAATTCGGTACATTAACTACTGCACAGACGCACTCGGAAATGTACCCAAATGTAAGCAACTGCTTCAAAGGGACTAATCGGAAACTTGGAGAGTATGATTCCAATGCAAAGGACAATTGTACAGAAAGAAATCCAGTATGCAGCGTTACTTTATATGCTGACATATAAAAACTGAACTTGATCAATTTTGATTTACTCAAATTTTAATTTTGTTGCAGGAGTTAACTTCACTGTGCTACAAAGTGTGCGTGCTAGAACAAAGAAAGATTTTAATTACTGATGTTAACACCGACATGTCTGATGTTCTCTCAGAGCTCTATACGCAGGCAGATTTTTTAGGTGATTATGACGCTGCGTTGGCCCAAATCAAGGCAGCCCTGCATGTTCATCCGAAACGAACTGGATACAATTATACAATGCAAATCAATACGGCAGAAGCCTTGAGTTTGTATAAGCTTTCAGAGTCTGAAGAAAGTATTACGGAGACGTTAGGCCAAGCACGGAAACTATTAGATGAATGCGAACAATTACGTAAGCGCAAGTTTACTCGAGGGTTTAAATTAGTACTTTGCAAATGTTATATTCTCCGATTTTTTAGATTACTGGATTCCCAAAGCTGACGAGAAAGACTGTAAAGACATGGACCCAAAGTACCATGGGAGCATACAAAAACTGGTAACTTGCATTGAGGATGCTGTGGTAAAAAATACAAGTTATGTTTGTAACAAATATTTTATAGATTTTCTGATGTTTCCCAATGTCTCGCACTGTTTACCAAAATCTGTTATAATTTTTGCAGAAATGTTAAGTAACCAACCAGTGATGATTCTGAGAGTAGCATGTATGATATTTGCATCGACATGTTATAATATATAACATAAAAACCAAAAAAAATATCAAAGTAAGATGCGATTACATGCAAAAATTTTATTAACGCCACTGAAATCTATTATCCCAGCTATTTATTTAGTTTAACTGCGGGATCCGTAACATAGGTTTCCCTTTTTATATATCTTTTATATTTTAAAATTAGTTAATATTTTTAAATGACAGCAAACCTGTTACTTACAAAAGCTTTAGTAGTAATAAAAGTGTGGCCACCGAATGACCACAGAAAATATATACCGCGTCAGGTACAGCAACATGTCGAAGGACCAGGTTCCAAAAGTGAACCAAATATGATCACCAGAAACTGACAAAGTAGTGACCGGAAAAGACTGAACTAATAATGTCAAACGAGGAATTAAATAATTCCCCAAGTCCCTAAACACAATTAATGGTTCCTTATTGCTTTAGCAATAATATGGCTCCGGTTTTCACCGTCGCTCCATCAAGGGAAACCTAAAGTAATCTAGGAGAGCGTCATCCCCACGAAGTGACTAGCGCAAGCTCCAAAACAAGACTAACTCTAAGGTACAATTTTCTCAACTACTAGAGCTCATTCTCTCTTCTCATATAATACATAGCGTATATATCAACAACGATCAAAATGTACACAAAATGTGAATAAGGTATAAGTTATACGAACAAAGGGAAAATGCATATACGTAATTCTTATCTATATTTCTTAACCTAAATGATTCCGCTTCCACAATAAGTAACTACATTTATTTGGTTCTATAAAAGTTCATTGGCAACTATTACAGCCTATTAGGAGCTAGTAGTATTTTTATATTATATTTGTCACGGCATGTTATAAAAAATAATAGACTACGTTTTAAAAACTACATTTATTGAATTAAATTATTATTATTAGCAGAAACGAATGTTTATTTTATTAAACTGATCTTTTTCCTGCAACGCAACGAAAAATAAATTTTTGCGTGTGGTCCATTAACCTAATTATTGACTTAATTTACTCTGCAATAATATCTGCATATTTTTTGAATAAATGATGATATAACGCAAAAATATTAGAAACTCCGTCCGTCCGTTGATGATATTTTTCCTTAACATTGTATTTACGTAATGGTAAAAATTTTGTTTCCCTATCATTTTTGGGTCGCCTTATTTTAATTTAATTCTTCAATGGAACCTAATGAATGAAGATTTGTCTTTCTAATGTAGACAATAAAAATGTATAGTTTGATTGAAGTAAAATATCACTCCAAACGAAGTGCGGATCTTAAGTTTTGACGTAAACTCACCCCAATTCACAGCGGGTTGGTGCGGCTAGGGTGATGATTTTTCCTAAATTCAAAGTAAAGCAAAAGAAAGCTCAATTCGAAGCAAGCATTTTTACACTATTCGAAACAGAGTTTACTTGATACTGAGAGGAGCAACAATTTACTTCGTGTAGCCAGACAGAAATTATTTAGTGTGTATAGGAAACTTAAACATTGTTATGTAATTTAACGCTATCTGCAATGAACGTATGTCTGAAACAGAAGAGGTGCGTTTTTACATCCATTATATTTGGGTAATTAAGTATGTCTATTCACTTCTTTACAATGAGACACGAATAAGGAATGTCATTAACCTTTTTTCGGAAATGTTGCGCCAGACGCTCTCGTTAATGACACTCTATTCATAATTACTACTAAATTTTGTTACTTTGATATAGCTCAAGTAGTGCGTCAATCAGGTTGTCGTTCTAATTTAGTGTGAGTTGGCTGTTGTACTTGCTTGATTTCTACTACGATACTCCTGCCTCAAAACTGTAAAATGGGTGTAGTAGTATTGACTGTGGTAGCAGTGGTAGGAAATTCCCAAGTTTATTTGAATCATTTGGCAATCCTATCTCTCAGAATATGTTAATCTAAATAAGTTTTAAAAACTATATTCTACACCAATTCGGTACTATCAGTGCAGGTGGGAAGCACTCCGGAATGTACCCTGATATTTACTAATAATTTACTCAGAAAACACATTTTGTTAAATAGAGGAAACGAATTATGTTACTTTTGAAATTAATTATTATTCAATGTTAATATCTTGTTTGTAAAATAATCAGACTTTTAAGAAAAATTATTTCGTTTTTAAACCTTCTAGAACCTTTTTGTTTTTTATAGTTTGTGGTGACATGTACACGAAAACAATGTGTGCTTGTAAACATATTATGTACTTTGTCACTTGAATAAAATTCGAATATCAATATCAAAACTTTAACTACGATGTAGGATGAGATGTCTTTGTGCTTTAAAGTGTGCATGCTACAACAAAGAAGTATTTTGGAATATCGGAATCACCCTTACATGTATCATGTTCTCAAGGAGCGTTATGACCAGACAAATACTGTAGCTGGGTATGATGCTCATTGGGATAAAATCCAAGAAGAGGTGCGCGTCCATCCACAACGAATTGTGTAATGAAAGGGGAGATTTGATGCCCAATTGGCGGTGCAAGTTATGACCCTTCTATTAATGATTTGGCAATGAACGCAACTTGATCAGAGAAACTGGATAGAAATGAGAGTAGTTTACAAACGATAATAGATTTGAAAATGATAATTAATGAAGGAATATTTATTCTAAGAAACACTTCACGCGAAAATCAAGACTTTTAAGACTTAAGGCTAGCGCTAGCTTCTTAAAATAACTAATTGTAATTAAACTTAACCCTACTATTGCTTATCCTACGAAGACAACCTGTGGACACAAATCCCCCTCACGCTACCACGCACAGTTGCACGTGTAGGCTTATGGGCTCGTATAACTTAAAGCTCGGGCTGTCAACCACAATTGTGGATGGTCAGCTCACCGAGTTCCTCACACAAATAATAAATAATGTAATATGGTAATCTGGACGTTGAGGACGATCCCGAGCTGCGGAGAAATTCCAGCGTTGAACTCTTATCGACGAACTGGAAAGGCAGCTTGGCTGATGTCCAGGAGGAGGAACTCGATAAGTCCGGAGCGTTGGCGTAATCCACAATAAGGAAAGAACCCGAGGAGAAAAGAATCTCCAAAAGAAAGACCCAAAAGAAAGTAATCCAGACACAAGAACACCAGGAGCTGTCACAAGCTCATGACTATAATACCAAACCATAATCCTAATTACACTCTAGTTCCCATGTAGCGGAGTTAATGCATTCAATAATTTACTAGTAATTTATGAACTAACCAATTAAGTATTTACTACTGCGGTTTTCTGGCAGGTTTCCTGACTTCCAATGGACTCAGAGTAACCTATGCAATAGTCAATGAACCTGAGTAAGAACCTGGCTGCTCGGAGTCCCGAGCGGCGAAATAATTATTTTATGTTTCCGAACTTCTATTACCTTTTATGGATTCCTCAGAAAACTTAAATACTATAAGAAACTTAAAACTAAAATCCTTAACGTTTCCTAATCCTTAAAACTAAAATAAGACAACTAATCAGAACAAAATCAAAATCACAACTGAGAGATGAATGACCAGCAGTCGGTAAGGAAGACTTCTCCTCTTGTGACTTGATGTGCATTCCTATGTGAATGTGAAATGTAACCTTCATGTACCTTTCCGCATAGCAAGGCAATGTCTGGAGAGTGAACAAGCAACGACTAACACTCATTACCATTCACTTATGCATGATCTTTATATTTCCCTACTACAATATGCTAAAATGGAGCATTGCTCCATTACAATTGGAGGCAATTATACAATTACCGGAATCAATGTTGCAAATAAATTGGATTTGCACGAGTCTTCTTCGGAGATTGACGAAAGTGTCACGGAGATGTTCAGCAAAGCACGTGAACGATTAGATGAATGCGAGGACTTAGGTAGGTTTTAACTAACCATTAATTTTTTTTTTGATAGCCTTGCACATAAATTCTCCGATTTTTAGGTTACACGATTCCCAAAGAAGAAGAAGATAAAGAGTGTAAAGACTTGGACCCAAAATATCACGAGAGCATGCAGAAAATGGTTACTTGCATTGAGGATGCTGTGGTAAATATACTTGCTAGTTATTACAATCACATGTTTAGTAAATTTTATCTTAACCAATATGGATGTTCTATTCTGATGTTTCGTAGAAATGTTAAATGTCAAGTGCGTGATGGTTCTGGGAGGAGACTGAGTTTTACTTGACATGGTCGCTATTAAAAATTAAAATTCATTTAAATGAAATACAATTGTGTTAATTCAATGTAATAGACTCAAACGTATGCTAAGTAAATGCATTTTATAAATATTCATAATTTTAATTGCAAAGCTATTATTTCTTACGACGCAACAAACAAGCAATTTTACCACCTAGCTAAATTAATGACGCAGTTTACTAAATAATTACCTGCATAAAATTTGAGTCAAATTGACGAAAAATATCATAACTAAAAAAAAGAGTACTAACTTTTATTAACTTGGCAGCGAAACCGTCGATACATTTCCTTTTTCAACTGTAGCTAGCTGTAAAAATTAACTTGTAAAATTGCCCTTTGTCAGGGGTTAATCGATGTTTGGTCTGGAAAACGTAATTTAAATTAACTGAATTTGGTTCAATCTCAACTCCGATAGCGTGTTGGCGTCTTTTCAGATTGTAGCAAGATTCATTGAATGCTTGTTTTAATTCTAATGCAACATCTTGTATCGGCAGATAAATTTATTGGGTTAACCATGAATTAAAAATATACATTAAACTTTAAATTTTCAGAAGTGTTAAGCTATTTAATGTTATATGTAACTTTAGGTTGCAATAAGCAACAGCTGCACAGCCACGCTAATCACACAATTCAAGCAGTTAAGTGGTGTGAGTGCATCCAGAAAATTATCATGTCCAAGTTTTATCTGAATTTGAGTGCACGACTTGATAAATCGCGGCAACCATTTCCTGTTTCTGGAATCCATATACTTGACCATCTGAATAGCTCTAATTGTAAAATCGTGCTTCACCTGTTTGGATTTTGAGTGCGCAGCTACCATTCCCCCAAAAATGAATATGATTATAAACAAAGAATCCATGGAAAGCATACCAACAGCAAGAAGTGGAACCAAGTATTCAGCGGTCCGTGGTAACCGTACAGACGCAACTAATCCGAGAGAAGATAGTAAAACTGTGACAAATACAAGTGCAAACACGATATTTAGAATTATTTCGTTCAACAAAAGTGCCAGGATTTGGATGAGGCGAAAGGTGACAGCGTTCCTATAAATACTGCTAGTTTTAAGAAAAGCAAGGTCTAAAAACGTATCTAAGTGGTCTCTCAATGTTAATGTGCAAAGAATAAGGACACCTCCAATCATAAAAGCGACAACGTTTGCTCCAATCTGCCAGAGTATATGGTTGCAGATAAACAACAGTACTTTTACGGTGATATTTAGTCCAATAGATTGAGGCCATTCCTGGTGGCATTCTGGAAGTAACCAAAAACCAATCAAGGACGGTTTACAAGGGTTCCACCAGTGGAGACAATCAAACAGGAAAAACGTTAGAGCCATTCCTGTTCCGGGAATGAGATAGGCTAATAAGCAGTTGACCGATTCAATGAAATTCCGCTTTTTGTGTTTTCTGGTACCTAATGCAGCGTTTTAAATTTTGTTAATAAATTTTTTTGGCAATAAAATATCGAAAATAAACAACTAACCTGTACTGTATAAGGCATCAAACTGAAAGAATCCATTGACACAAAGCACAAGCTCCGAAGCATGAACATTGCAAAGGCTCAGAATGCTGTTAAGACTAACGAGGCTGGAAACGCAGACCCCTACTATAAGTTTCTGGGTAAGAGGATAACTTGATGTGATCATGTTGATGGTAGCCAATGTTTGAAGAACTACTAGAATTGTTAAAATTGTATGAATGCTGCATTTTGTATTGGCTTTTGTAAATAAATTGCGACTCAACAGCTTCAGTCTTTGGGACCTTTGATCCCAAGTAAACTTCAATACTCCCGTATACTCCGCTAATTTTAGTAGTCCTACAAATAATTTTTGATGTTGAACCAACATGGTTGGTGTATTTGATCAAAATTTGGTTTGAGGTAATCGTCGTAACCAAATAAAAATCAAGTGTGAAAACTTCAGCGGGTGAAATTGCTTTAAAAACTTGCAATGTTTATTTAGCAGAGCAGCTTGACAAATCGAGTTGTTTTCTTAAAGATTTCCCTGTTAAGCCTATATCTACTTTATTTAAAGCCTGTTAATTCTAACACTAGTCTTATATTCTTGAAGATAAATCTGTACACTAAACTAGTTATAAAGAAAAGTATGACGATCTACTTTGATTGTGTAAATTAAATATAGTCCTCCGGTCAGCTCAATATATAAAACTCTGTTGAGATAACTGTAAGTAATTAAAAAGCTGGTTGTTTTCCCCTTTTCGTGACAAGTATGAGTTGTGCTTTAACTAAAATAAGTTAGGAAAACAACAAAATTTACTTATTGACGTAACAAACCAATTTGGATTGTTAAATATAAATAATGATAGGACAGTTTACTTCAAAATATTCATAGTTTTAGCTGAATATTTGTCACTCTAATGTCGTTTGACAGGCATATAATTATCATTTTGTTTGCTTATATAATTAACCCCATTTCGTAAGTCAATACACAAGATTAAAGAGACAAAATTAGAAACAAACATTTCAATGCCCCTCATATAAACTGTTAAGCTTTGCTCTGTACAAGGAGAACAGCAGTTCTTTGCAGAGGGAAAATGCAGGGCAAAACTTTGAACAAAATTATATTTTTGCTTTTATTTTAACTACTTATTAAAAATATTTAACACCTAAACCTAGTTAATAATTTAATTTAACCTATGTACCTGGAAATGGTAAGTTTTATTTGATTACTGATTAGTGTTTTACTGTAGACTAGGGAAAGGGGGAGTTATTGTAGCAAAAACAAGGGCCAAATTTTCAGAAGATGTGTTGAGCCTTTTAAATGTTTGTTGGGTGAAATACAGTTATTACAAATCTTGCGAGAATGAATATAAAATTGTAAGTTTTGTAAGTTGGATTTGTCCATCTTTGTTTAAAGTAGTTTTAAAGTAGCTTATCCCTATTGAATATTTTCTAGTCACATAATTATTTTCCTAGTACATTTTACATTACCTTGGTAAGCAAAATGA
This sequence comes from Orchesella bifasciata, assembly GCA_034697805.1. NCBI lineage: Eukaryota > Metazoa > Arthropoda > Collembola > Entomobryomorpha > Orchesellidae > Orchesella > Orchesella bifasciata. The sequence goes on along the minus strand of JAQGAP010000998.1, from coordinate 10,847 downwards.
ATCATTAATAATGATAATAAATTAAGAAAAACAGTTTGAAATAAGAGGACTTATTTTATCAATATCGTAAATTATCTTTATCTATGTACCAAAAGTAGATCCACAATACGCCTCAAGCAAAAGTCTTCCAGATTCAATGACGTATCCCGCTCGATGAAGTTCATGTTCCCTATTTCAATCCTAAGAACTGGAAATGACTTTATCCACCTTCGCAATCGCCTATCCCTCATGAATCTTTCTTGCCTTCTCATCAATACAAGCGCTTTCTCTGACCAAACAAACGGTTCAGATCCCAACCCAAATATTACCAGAATGCCCCATATCGTATCAACAACAAAAATCAGACAAACTGCAAGTAACATCTTTGGAATGTATGATGCTGACGTAATCGAATGAATTGATACATAGGTAATTAAAATTTGAAGAAAACAATTTGCTACCATCGTATAGAGTAGTATGGGTCGATGAATTGAGTTATAAATCCCTGTAAGAACTTGAATTTCTCGATAAAACATTATTATTTTCGCCGTATTCCGTTTCCCTCTAATAAGCTTTGTTATCGCCATTAGATTTGCTCGGAGACACAGAGCTCCAAACAAGATTTTTACTGTATCTAGTAAAGCGCCGATGATTACCATGTAGTACGTTAAACAATTTGATACGCCAAGAAGGGCTGTCCATCCAATGTTCCACAGAATACTCCAATAGCTTTCCAATGACCAACCCCTAAATTTGCAGATTGATTCTGGGGTAATAAAAGAATAAAAGTTAACTGGCTTACACGGTAATAACAAACATCCTATTGCCCAGATAATGGACATGGCTGGGACTGGCTTAAGAAGGCATGCACATCCTGTCAGGGTATTCCGTACCTTCAGGTCTTCATCATAAGCAATTCCGTCTGGGTGTAAACATCATACAATTAAAAAAGGAAATAAATACTTGCTCATACTCGCATAATTTTTGTAATTCCATACCTTTAACCATCTTTGTTTCGATAATCAGAAAGTTGTTGAATAGGCCAGCGATCGTTTCCAAATTGGATCTATTTGTCAAGTTACTGGCAGCCAGAAAGAATAAAATAATTGACCAGAATCCTTGTAAACATTTAATTGTTATGCTTTCCTCCGGGCCTGCCAACGCAATGTTAAGCAGCATTGTCGAGCTCAAAACGCTCAAGTAGATTGACTCATAGCGCATTAATTTGCTGTTGGGTTTCGTTTCCAGTTGGCTTGTTTTTTTATTGAGCTGCATTGGGAATCCAGGGAAGAACGATGCAAATTTAATGGGCTTCCCATATTCCATCAAAATCATTTGAGAAAGCATTTTGTATTGAGACTTTTCGTTTCAAACGCTTATACAAGACTGGAGACTGAGATGAAACTTGCTGGTTTGTGTGGATGTGCGTCATAATTACAAATGACCAATTATCTAATTACATGATTAAGGATTTCAATTTGAAATTTTCAAACTAAGCATAGGAAAGGTGTTTGCGAATCTATCACTTGGGAACACCTAAATTGGGGTATTACTTTTATAAACGGTATTTAATATTTGAATGTGGTCCAATTATTTACACAAACCGATATATTGTTTCCGTCTTCTCTTCAATTTTCCTAGATAATGAAATGTGGACATATTTTGCGATATTTGCATACAAACGAACGACTCTGTCATATCATTTACATAATAGGAGCTTCCTCAAAACCCGTAAGGGCTTCCGGATATTTTAATTGTTTTTAATGATTGTAGTGTCACGGCTCGTAAGTTCTTTTTTAACAATTTTAGTTTTTCCAACTTATGTAAGTAATCGCTTTTTAACTAACCACCCACCCATCCATCAATGTTGAAGTGGCAAACTAAAATCTGCCAAAGTTGCTATATTTCTCAACGTAACGCTTCGTATGGAGTGCATAACAAGTTTGAACTATGAAATAGTAAAAAGTGTATGAGGTCGTCCAGCTCAAGTGATTAGATGTTGCCCGCGATTTATTTTGCTTGTTCATTCACTCTTTACCATGGAAATATATTCAAATGCGGAGAAGCTGCCGGGGCTCTAAGGGTCTTCCACAAAACAGTGTTACTTTTTTTAAGGTAATTATCTCTTCAGAAATTCACTTGATCACACTCACCTCTCGCCTTTCACCTACTAAGTTCCGAGTGTATGACAGACTTTTATTTTCATGCGGCTGACAAAATGTGAAACCTTGTATGACCTTCACGTCTTGTATGAATAGCACGTGACATCATTTTTCGAAACTTTTTCCAAAATTTTTGAAGCCCGAAGTTGCTTTACCCCAGCAATATACTCAACTATTCCAACTTAATTCAACTCAGAATTGAAAGGTCTATCTATGGTATTCATTTGAAAGAGTATATTGGGGGGGGGGGTAAAAAATTTAGAAGCTATTCAAATTTGCATTGGAAATTGCCGAAAGTTTTATAAAAATTTATGATGGTGGTTTGAAGAAAATCTGCTACTTCGTGGCAGACAACTTCCACACTTCAGCCGGCGTAGCTCTAAAATAAAAAATATAATAAAGTTCTCATGAATTGCAGTACTTTTTGTGTGAGCAATGTTGGACAGTGGTTAGCTTGGGCACCTTAAAATTTTATTCATGACAATTGACAATTAATATTAATTATTTCTAATTGTTCCTCTAAAACAATTTTTGTCGACATTTAACATTTTACATACAATATAGAAAAGCGTTTGGCACTACATGAGGAAAAGGACTCACTCGCCAAAACCAGCGGATTCACAACCGCGTTGGGGAAGGGACGTTTATATGTCCTTATATAAACTGTAAAGTAGATACATACACATTCAAACTCAAAATCTTGGGTTTAAAACTCGTTCATCCTAAACAATTCCAAAAATTATCGAAAAACGTTTAAGTGCATAATTGCGATTCCAATAGGATAATTGCATGATTGGGCACTAAATTCCAATGCACACATATTTACCGAAAAAGTCAACTTGCTTTTAACACAAATATGACAAATAAAATTTATTCGAACTTAATGAAACAAACCAGTGTTATATTATGAATGCGATTCACAGTAGCCTCTAAGCGTAAGTTATCTGAATGATCTCAATATTCTTTGTATGCTATGACCACGTAGTGGCATAAAAATGTTGGCATCTATATCTCAAAGAACCACTGCCAATTGAAGAAAGTTGATGACCCCAGCCATTGAAAGGCGACGATAAGTTTTAATGCGCATACAAATATACACCCGTAAGCAGGACTATTGATTAATTTCCATTCATTCATTTCATACCAGATCCTACAAGAAGACGTCAAATATTTGAGGCGTACGTGATCTTTTGAAGCACTGCGAAAACGAGTTCATGCACGATTTTATTTTACAAAAAAAACAGTATCAATATCAGCTTATCATTGCATGTCGTCCTATGTATATAACCAAAACCTTCATTCATTCGTGTAAAATGGGATAAAATTAAGAGATACTACTTCAAGTGCGTCTTGGTAATTTTCCTCTCCAATGACGTTAGCATTATGACGAAAACTTCATACGTAGAAAATGAGAGATTGCAATATAAAATTAAGAGTTTATCATCGAGTCATTCAGATTCTTTCCAGCAAGCACAGAAGTTGATGTATTCAGAGCATTTTGAACTATCTGTTTTGATTTACGATTTTGCTCTGGCAATGATGGCTCGGTATATTTGGACAGTTTTGAGATTTATTTTACTCTCCAGTGTCGTTCTCAGTTCCAAAGGGGCGAAGGTCCAGCTTTTTAAAGATGTGGATTTCAAAGGTAAATTACTGAACCCGATTTAACATTCGTAAAAAAAATCAAAAATAAAATAAAATTGTCTGCCATCTATCAATTAGGTGAGATGTTCGAAGTCAACTCTTCGCCGACCTGTACCGATCTTCCTGCAACTTTTAACAATTTTAATGGTTCCATAAAAACTACGGGCTGCATCATTGTTTATTATTATACTAACTGCGCAAAAAGTTTTCACGTTTTTGATGGCCTTAACGGCGATGGTTACATTATCAGAGAGGAAGAACCCCGTTTGAATGGACTACAATTTAAATTTTTTCATGCGAATCCCAAAACCTACAAAGTGAATTCATTCAAGGACTGTACAGATATTGAGATGAAGCTCACGGTGGACTTTGACTTATACGAGAACCAAGGCTTTGCAGGCAAAATGGTCCAACTTAAAGATATTTGCACTTGCACGAATTTGCAAAAATCAACATTCGAGATTAAAACCTGGCGGTCTGCAAATACGTATGGAAATTGTTTCAAATTGCACAAAACAAACAACTGTATCGGCGAACCTTACTTTACGACAAGCATGATTGGAATTAATATGCTAAATAACGATTGGTATGTTTCAATTGCGCCATGTGATCCTCCACGTCACTGTAGAAGGTACGCAAAAAATAATTAATAATTTTGCACATTTTCTTCTGAAAGTATCTCTTCTATCTAAAATATCTCTTTCTACAAATTTGCATTCAGATATACTGCAACAATTTTGAACTTTGAGTCATTATCAGTTCCCTTGACATTGTCATATTCTACTCAACAAGTGGAAGCTTCTTTCGCCACTGACAATGGAAGTACAAAGTACGAACAAAGGTTTGAAACTGTGATACAAACAAATGAAACGTCCAAGTTTGAAGTTCCAGACGACTTTACCCACTTTGAATCTGTGTATATTCTCGGCTCAACTAACGTTAACTTGGAAACAGACCCGCTATTTCCTAAAAACTCTTAAACAGCACTGAAATCTGCCATTGTTACGGCCTTTCAAGGTCTTCGATCTATTTGGAATCAAACCATTATGGCTGGGCTTCATACTAAACGGGAAGTCCGAGCTCATGAAATATTTAGCATTCCACCAACCTTGCACAAAGTATGAACTAAAACAGTTTGTGGAAATAACCCAAGTGGAAATCCCATATCGTGTTCAATTTCGACTTTCTGGGGAGCTGCGAGGAGGGCAACGTATGAAAGCAGAAGCCATTCGTTCGGATATGAAAATACTTGAATACTTGAACAGCACGGATGATTATACTGGTTTGTTTGAAACAACCATCAAACTGAAATCCAGCTACGGAAGAAAAACGGGGTCAAATTTGACAAAAGTGCCAATTGTTGAATGTAGAAGCAGATTTATTCAAATGGCAGCAACAGTAACAAGCATTCAAGCCGTACCCAACGAGCCAGAAATAGAAAGCTCCATTCGAAAGTATGCAAATCCAAGCAAACAATATTAAACAACGGAACAACTCTACAAGAGGACAGCTATGAAGCGTCAAGAAAAATGATGGAATCTGCTAAAATACAGCTCCCAATCGAAATGTCCCAATTTTTTTCCTTAAACTTTGTGAACGGCCTTCAACCCAGTATTGATGCGCCCAACGCTTTCATCTCGGACGCCTGGAAAGAACTTCAAAGCGGGTTAAAAAGAGCATATGAAAACCATTCAGATAGGAAAGAAACAATTGGATTTGAAGTGCAAAAGGAACATGAGTACCTAGTTAAACGACGAATAAGCGTATCTCCCTGCACAAAATATGAAGTAAGCTCCTTCGTTGAAATGGTCAAGAATTTGGAAATCAATTATCTTGTTAACCTTGAGGTCACAGGTCAGTTGCAGAACGATCCTGTTACAGCAGACGAACTACGGGAGATATTGAAGGAGATAAATGTTTTGGGAAATAAAGATAATTTAACCGTGATTGGGCAAACCACTGCGGAACTCAGCTTGACATATGGAGTTAATTCTGGGGTGGAGGCCACTGGAAGTCCAATACTTGATTGTAGATCCCGTTTTTTCAAATTTGCTGCTAGTATCGCTAACATGGAAGAGTTGATTACCCAAGCATCCAACTCAACGCAAGCAGTTCAGCAGATTGCCCCAAGACTTGAGTTCATTAACAACAGCACGACCCAACAGGAAGATATTTATGAAGCTGCAAAGGAGATCACTGAAACTGCAAGTTTTGTGTTTCCAAAAGAGTTCTTCCAAATCATGACACTCAAAGTTGAAGAAAGAGTTAGAAGCAAACTTGCTAAAAATCCATTCCATTTCTGGACAATATATGGGTCGGAGTAAAAAATGGGATGTCAGCAACACGATCAAACTGGAATGAAACAATTTCATACGATGTGCTCAATACAAAAGAGTTGCGATTTCAAAAAAGGATTGTTCAAGCTCCGTGTATGAGATATGAGGTCACATCGTTCATACAAATGGAAGAAGATGTTGAGATCAACTACCGTGTACTCCTAGAAGTCACTGCAAAATTCGGGTCAGAGTCTGCTGGAGTTGAGGAAATTCGGGATAGTTTGAAAGGTATGGTTTTTCTACACGACAAGGATGAGTTTACTGTTATTGTTGAGTCTACAATGAAATTAAAGTTGAACTATGGTCAGAGCTTTGGAGTTGATGCTGCTGGAACTCAAATGCTGGATTGTCTAGAAATTCAAGCTGCTCTGGTGGCTAATTGCAAGTTCACATGTGGTGGTTGATTAAAATATGGGTTTCATCCGAATTAATTGCAATAGCTCGAGTTTACATATATGTATAAGTAAACCTTTTCATGTTGTACCGATTACTAGCTAAAAATTTTAAACGTTTATTTAATTTGATGAAAATGTAATCCGTATCAGTCTTTCCATCTTAAATATTTCTTCTATCACGGTGACCTGAAAACAGAAGGTTCACATAAGTGAACAAGTAAATTATAAATACAGCATGCCCATTCTGATACCAATAATGTAGTGTAAAGGGACAGCCTTAACTACATAGCTATCAAATTTTATAAAAATATTTAAAGTGTGTATGATGTGTGGCTTGTACAAAATTTAAACACCATAAAACCTACCAAATTCCAGGTGTGCTGGATCCGTTGTTGTTATTATCTTATCGCGGAAAAATACTTTTTTATCACGCAGTTTGTAAACTAGAAAGTACATGACTATGAAACAAACTAGCAAGTAAATATAAACGAATCGCTTCTTTTCAGCGCTCTGCCTTTCCGACATGGCATGTTTTATCTTCTTTCAGCATTATGACGCTTTTGAATTAATTATGAATACTATTGATTTTTCAAAACATTAGTATGCAAGTAGTGCAGCTACTTTACTTACAAAAAACTGTTCAGTCGTCAGCAACAATAAAAATATACTTGTTCTAAGCAAATACACGGAGCAAAATGAGACAGTTAAAAATATTCATACTTCTTTGCATCATATTTCACATCAGTACATCGTACATAAACGATGCTAGCAAACACACTAAACTTGGTTCTCTTAGTGAGTTAATTCGTTTACGAATAAAATCAACTGGTTTGAGTAAAAAGTTTCAAACAGTGGTCGCAGATGAATTTTCCGCAGTGGAGTTTCCAATAGTGGAAAATTTGGAAAGCTATAGTCACTCCTTTGAACGTTGTTTAGTTCGAATAATAAACAACAGAAATGTCAATTTATTCCCTTCTAGAATTCCAGTCTTCTTATCTCAAACTGAACCCGTAATGGAAAATCTGGGTCGAATGAAAAATCAAAATCATATTCATGGATTTCAGAAAAGGATAAACGAACGAATTATACGAAATCGAAAAAATAATCAAAACAAATCTATTTGCACCAGTAAATACTTCGTGGAAAAGCCATATTTACATCACCGTGCAGGGATTAAAGACTACGCAGAGACATTCAATGAGATATCCGCTTTTACTGGTTTCTGCATGGCTATTAATCACACTCAGTTTGTAATGAAATCAAAACCTTGGAACTGTGAAGTAACCTCAGTCTATTCCCGCCAATACATAGTGTAACTCGTCAACTTTTGAATGAATTAGCAGACGGAGTTTCCTCTAGTGTTTTAGTTGATTTTAGCACATCGGACATTTGGTATCCTCAAAATGACCTGCAACAGTTCCGCATTGGCCCGTCATCAGTGCCACGTATTAACGGACACATTTTATTTCACCAGGAACACAAAAAGTGGGTAGACAGCGGACTGTATTCAGAATGGGTCTGGAAAAATGTCTCGCCACGACGCCATGAATTAAATGATCCGCTAAGTGACCATTTGCGATCTACAAATGATATTCACATTGTTTTACTAGCAGCTAGACTCCAAAATAAAAGTAAACCTGGAATGAAAGCTGTTATCTTGGAAATCATTGGTTTGAAACCATGTTATAACTGCTATGCCTTTGGGAAAAACTATTATTATGACTTTATTGGTCAAGTTTCTATTACGCAGGTAGTACTGGCTCAGCTGGACAATCTCGGAAACTCGTTGTTTCCATCCAGTAATGAAATGATAGCTTTAGACACAAACTATCATTTCGAAAGATCAGCCATGCGGTTACAAAACTATTTAGAATTGTGTCAAAATCAAGACAGCTGGAAGCAGCTGTATGCAAGCAAGGAAATGGAGGACCGATCCGTGTTGTTAATGGTTCATATTTTGCAATCTTTGTTTCAAAACTACTCCTTCGTTTATACGAGAGAGTCAAGACGCAGTTGTGAGAATGGAATCATGGTAAAAATGGAGAGCAAAAAAGCACGAGTTCCTCACATGCAATTCTATTCACATATAAACAAACACGAGTTGTTCGGATTAGCTGCAATTAAGCAACTAGATGTCAGCAATACTGCAACTTTTGTATCTTGTGGAAGAGCGCTAAAACGAGGATTTGCGTTTGGAGAGCTGTGGAATATATTTGATGTATACATATGGAACCTAACACTGTTGTCGTTGCTTCTTCTGACGGCCTCAATTCACCTCATTCTCTATATGTCTTGGAGACCTGACAAAACGCTTGAAAAACGAGTTGGGAAAGGAGAAAATCTAGTTTCAACGTTTAAGCAGGTTATAAAACCCCTATTGGAACAGGGAGATCCTTTGTCATCAGCTCTTGTGGTTGACTCAAGGCTAAGATTAAGTATTGGTGGGTTTCTTTTGGTTGGGGTTGTCCTTAGTAACGCATATAAAAATACGAATGTGTATAACTTAGTTTTGCCAAGAGCGCCAATTCCGTATGAAAACATGACTCAGTTGTATGACGATAAATTCAAGATTTATTCCAGGGGACAGTTTTCTAAAGCTAAAATTACATATGATGGGAAACGATTTGAAAATGACGATGATAATGCTTTTATGTATTGTGTAGCTAATAACAAAGCACTCACTTTCAACTTTCACATATTTAGAACTTCACTAACTATGCCGTGTCATTTAATTAAAATTGATTCAGAAATCCGTGATTTAATGATGTTTCATTTCGGCCACAAGCCCTTCAAGACGCCTGACGACTTCTTCAAGAGTGTTGGCAGGGCCAAAAATCTAATTCCGGGGTTAGGTACAGTTGCCAAACAATTGTATTCAGAGTTATGGCCAATGATAGTGGAACTTGCTAACTCATTCACGTTGGAGAAGTTTCGACATTTTAATCTTCTTGCAGAAAAACTGTTTTACAAACGACAGCAAGAGTTTCTTATCACTTTTCTGGAGTCGTGTGAAAAAATTGCACTGCTTGTTCCACGTGAAATTGCAAATATTGTTGGTAAATCCTGGAACAAAAAGTTTGACGGAAAAGTTTATGTAGGTAAGGAAAATTACTTTGACAGGGAATACTTTATGCATTTTTTGGGTCACGTTCCCCCTTTTGTTATTCGACGGGTAAGGTCACTCGAAACATTAGGAATGCAGGAGCACTTAACAGATCTAATTTTGGCCCCCAAAAAGCTAGACTCTGGTAATAGTAGCGGTGTTCCAAAACGAGCCAACATTAGCGGAAATATTGTAGTTATTTTCATAATTTTACTTGCAGGTTTAACTTTATCAGTTCTGGCTTTCGTTTTTGAATCACGCAAGAAAGTAGCTATCGCCGTTTATAAAGTTACTGTAGAATGTTACTTTGGTGCTGAAATCATTATGTTAACAATCAAAGAAAACCTGAAAGCAACCGTGGAAAAAGTGTGGGGTGTCATTATTAAGGCTTTTCGGGGCTGGAAATATTTATTACAGCAATAAATCATTTTAAATATACAAATTTGTACTGTACAAAGGTCGCAAACTAGAGCTTCCACACCATTCAATGCAGAAGTTCTTTATTGCTTCGCTTAGATTTTATTCAGGGAAAAAAGTTTACAATGCTTCGGATACCAAAGGCAAACACAACGAGAGAAAAAACATGTATTATATGTTGGCATTATAAAAAACGTGCAAAAATCCATTTATTTTGTTAATATTTTATTGAAACCTGAAAGATTTGTTCAAACGATTGTATATTTGGCTACATATTTACAACTCTGTTTGGATTTGTTCATTGATTTGGAAATCTTCTTCTTGAGCACCATTTGTTTCCAGAGGTTTCAGAAAATCGTCATTTATTATCCAATTTAACTGGAACCAATAATTTTTCTCGCCATTGGTGAAAACCAATTCTTGTCAGTCTGTCGTACACAGCAATTTTCTGTCTTGGATCAAAATTTGGGAGGCATGGACACTGGAATTCAGAAAGTCGTAATAATGTGTTTTTATTTTAAAATGATTCATGATTAAAGCCTTTCAATCAATAAGCTTCTTCTGACTAACCTGACAGCTTTCCCTTAAATTTATTCCTTCCTGGACCAAGTTATCCAGCTGTTGCTGTCGTTCCCCGTGTTCGGGGGGGTGTTACTAAAACCCACAGCCTCCGAAATCCACAGCCACAGCCCACAGCCACAGCCACAGCCCACAGCCACAGCCACAGCCCACAGCCACAGCCACAGCCACAGCCACAGCCCACAGCCACAGCCAAAAAAATTTGCCCACAGCCACAGCCAAAAAATTTGCC
>JAQGAP010000997.1:0-23972 GCA_034697805.1 Orchesella bifasciata | reverse complement strand
CATTTTACATTAATGCCTTGCATTTTCATTTAAAATGACATGTTAACGAATTTTATATTGATCCACCGTTGGATTTCACCGTTTGGATTGGTAGCAAAGATTACATATTTGGTGGATAATTTAACAAAGGAGCCAACTAATCTATGATATAGTACAGATTGCTATTTTTGCTATCAACTCATAACTGATTAACGACGTAGCTCTGTCTTATAAGTTTTTCATATTAAAACTATAAACTACAATACGCTTATTCAAAGACGAATGTTTTATTTAGAGCAGTATGGTCAATTTTTCCTACAAAGAATGATTTAATTTGATCGAAATTACAGTTTTAAGTTAAATTTTAACATCTATTAATAAGTTTAACTGATAATTTAGCAAACTCTCTGCTAAATAGCATAAATTTTTCGAAGAAAATTAGTGGCGCGTACTAAAATATTTAAAAAATGGTCATTGCAGGCGCCTGCAGGCGCCTGCAGGCCAGGCCAGGCGGAATTTTAAAAATGAGCAGGCGGGCGGCAGGCGCCTGGTTGAAATCGGCCTGGGCGCAGGCCAGGCCAGGCCCTGAAATTTTCCCAAATGCACACCTCTACTGCTCGCCTATAGTTCAAAAGTGTCCAACTTCAATAATAAATTGTAGAAAATGTACCAAAGATAGAAACTTGGTTCCAACGACATTAGAACCCTGAGAAGTAGTACTTTATCGTGTATTGTGTAGAGAAAAAAATTTCAAACCAATACAATTTAATGCAACTAATAGAATGTTCGAAAATGATAGGTTCTTGATAGTTTTTTAATGAAACTTTGAACAATTTGGTGCCGTAATTTTTTGCTAATTTTTTTCTTAGTTCACTTTGAGGTATTCCACCTTATACAATTTCCTTCATACGAATATCAAGTCCAATTTTAATTTTGGCCAAAATTCAGCTCTCTTGAAAGTCGGTGGAGTGTGAGCAACTCTAGGAGAGTTCGTCGATTGCTAACCTAATTTTTTGAATCTTTGTTTAGTACTAAACAGCTGTTGTTTTTTTATTATATTTCAAAGCATAGTTAGCTATTTACGTGCGAACAGATATATTGTTCTGGTTCATGACATTATTCATTTATTGACGGTAACCTGTTCAAGCATTAAGACTGGATATTAAGTGTTCATTATATCATATTACATGTTCAGGAGGAAAAATTGGATATTTATTGGAGAAACTGTTTACGTGCGAACAGATATATCGCTCTGGTTTTTTGTGCATGACATTATTCATCTATTTACGGTAACCTGTTCAAGTATTAAGACTGGATATTAATCGAAATCCGTAGTACTAGCCGCAAATTTATTAAGCGTTCTCATTATGTTGCTTCAGTGTACGACTCATGTTATACGAATAGGGAGTCATGACTTGTAGCTTCGGATGCCAAGCCTAACCCTACGCTATTGAAATATGAAGACTGGATATCAATTTGAAACAAGAAATGACAGCAAATAAATGAAGCACTGTAGTTGCCTTGGGCATATTTAAACTTGCTTCCTTAAACTGCCTTTGGCGCTTTCCATAACAACGTGTGAAGTTTGCATAACGTGTAAACATTTTGCCCATTTGCCTAAAGTTGCTTGCGGGAAAGGTTATCCTTCTCAGATTGAAATGGAAGATTTCGTTGCAAACAAACAATGTGAGTAGACATTTATATTTTATGTGCTAACACGATAATTAGAAAAACTAGATAATTATTCAAACTTCACGGTCGCCAAAAATTTCTCAAAAATCGCATGACACAGTAACTATGCGAGCTTAGCACACATCAACTATGCATTACTGTTTTAACGCCTAATTGAGTGAAATTGCTAAGTTACGTTTAGTGAGGGGGAAAGTTTTTGGCGATCGTGAAAATAGAATAGTTCTTTATTTCATATTCGGTGAATTAAATAATTGTGTTTATTTGTAGGACCAAGTTCCGAGCTTGAATGAAATTGTATTCACGCTCAAGATCAGCAGGTGTGTACAGCTATTGAGCAACACAGCTAAACCGTGTGTGTTTTGTAAAACGTTGATTTTTTTGACAACTTCAAGTAATCGTCATTAAGGTAATATTATAAACCCAGGCAGTGGAATCTTTTTAAGTGTAAAGATATCATGTCATCGTTGTGTCTGAGTAGTGATAGCGTTTCTCGGAATTTCTGAAATATAGGATTATCGGATAGCGGATATCAATGTAAGAGTGATATCGCTATTAGTACGCCGTTTGTTTGACAACCACAATAATCCATTCATCCCCCATGAATTGTTTGAACTAGGTAAGTGTGGATTAACTTTCATGATTTGGAAACTAAAGAAGAAATTTTTATATTAATAAAATAAATTTTCTTTATAATTGAAGTTCCGGCCAGGATCGCCTTTACGACGTTTTCAAGTACATCTGTGAAGAAAATTACTAGACGCATATTGTAAAGATGAGCAGCCCTTCAGGAAGCTCAAATTCTGGCATACGTGCCAACCACGATGGTCCTCCAGGTAGGCCTGCCGACCTTAATGATGAACTTAGCGGTCAAATAAGAAATATACTCACGTACAGGATTCGAAATCTCAAAAGATCCTTTCAAAGCATATGTTACGTTGTCCTATCTATCGTCAACACCTGGCTACCCATAGAAGAGCCTTCATCGTCGAACATGGGTAAATCCAATTAATTCGCTCGCTCGCTCGCTTATCTTGGATTCTCATGTCTCAGCATTTTTAATTCATGCTTTTATTAAAGATGAGGTGTACGATTATGAATTTACCAATGGGATTCCAACGGTCTTCAGGTATCCGAACGGAATGAAAACACCAATCCCGTTTTTCTACGAGTCAAAGCAATTCCTGGAAGAAATGGAGGTGATCGAAACGGTTGGGAAAAATGTCGATCTGTAAGTCAAAAGAAAAAACACTCGCTTTAAAAATTGTGTGATGTAAAAATTTATATGCCGCCTGTTCTAGAATAACCCATTGTACACTGAAGCGGGACATTCTGATTAGAGACTTGAAAGGTCACAAGGCTTTGTTAGAAGGAAAACCAATAGAAAATTCGGAGCGTTGTTTTCTTTCTGTGCAAAAGGTTACAAAATAGCTGGATAAATTTATATACCTTATTTCAATCCTTTTACCCAACTTGTCATAATTTCAGGTTGATACCCATCTTCATGCGGCTGCCATCATGTGTGCTCAAGGCGTCCTCCATTTTTTAAGATCGCTAATATTACAACCATCGAAGGCAATGGTACCAAAGAGTCTTTGTCGAGATAATGAGCTTACAACACTCGAAGAAGAGTTGATAAGAAGGAATATTGACGTATCAGGAATCCGTGCTCCTACCATAGAAGTGGAATTAAAGATGAGGCCCCCTGTGGTACATGTTTCAAAACAAATATTTTATAGGCAATTTTGTCATTTGATGGTCATAAAACAAATAACTTACTCAATTTTAGACTGTGGCATTACGGAGTGATTTCTCTGGGTTTAAAGAGCTGTTCTATCCATTTGGAGACAAAGATCTGAAAAACCTGCTATTCAAATATGACAATTGCATTGAAGGGGCGTACTACGCATCCATAATCAACGTAGGTTTTAATTTTAAAAGAATTTATCTTCAGCACATGTAAATCAGTTATTGAATGAACTGCTATTTCTAATAGACGATTACGGAGGATATGTTAGCTTTAAATCAGATGGCAGAGATTCGAATAAGTCTTAATGGGGAATCTGCGGATCAGTGGTTGACTTTAGCCAATTGGTTTCAAAGTAAAATTACCGACAGAAAAAACACCCTTTGGATGGTACAAATATCAAAGAATTTGTAAGTTACATGTTGTGTTAATCTGCCTAAAAATCTTTGATAGTCACTCGGTCAGTTTTGCATTTTATTACTTTCAGTGTGACGCTTTTAGATAAGAAGGTAAACGTAAAAAACTTTGGAGATTTTTTATCCAATTTCTTTGAGCCTTTGTTTAAATGCTCCATTCAACCTAAATCGGCTGACAATCCACTGGCAGATCTGCTTTCAAAGGCATTTTATTCAATCTAAATTGTTCGCAAACTACGGTTTTTGGTCTTTCAGAAAAAAATAATGTAAGAAATTCTTTGTTTAAGATCACTGGATTTGATTTGGTTGACGAAGAATTAGAAAATGAAAACTATAGAAAAGATTTTGAGACATTACCGCACAAATGGGTAGACCGAGCCAATCCATCTCAAGTCTACTACTCTTACTACTTCTACCGACTGATCACGGAGCTTAATTTTCTGAGAAAGTAGGTTTGAAAACCAACTTAAACAGTTCTTACGTTGTCGTTTAGACATTACCTGTACATCTCATTTGCTTTTTTACGTTCTAGGGCTAATGGCCTAAATGTCTACTCCTTTCGCCCGCATACAGGGGAACGAAACAATGGCAATAACTTAGCCGCGTCCTTTTTACTCGCAGAAAGTGTGTCTCATGGGACATTCTTGGATTATGTAAGTACTTTAACTTTTGATAGACCTACATATTTGTGTAATTTTGATCATAGTCTGAATATTTTTTGCAGCATCCAGTTTTGGAACAACTGTACTTTTTGGCTCAGGTCGGAATCAGTTGTAGTCCGAACTCGAATCACTTTCTTTGTCGGGATTACCATAAACTTCCATTTGCAGACCTTTTATACCAAGGCCACAGGATCACATTAACCACAGATGACCCGTACCTGTTTTGCAAAAGCAATGATCCACTTAATAAGGAGTACTCTGATTTTCTGAAATTTCCGGACATTAGTGAATTTGACTTATGTGAGTTCGCCCGTAATTCCGTCCTCATATCCGGAATGGATAAAAACGTATGTCTACAACTTCACAATACAGAACGATAAAAATTTTTTTCTTTTTAAGATTTTCTTCTCAATTTCTAGGCCAAGTCCCTATATATATCTCCTGAAAGCTGCATAGGAGACGTCGACTACGAGTTTAAAAACGATGAGAAGAAAACTAACGTTCCAAATACTCGAGTCGAATATAGACTTAAAACGTTGTCTAGAGAGCTCCAGCTATATACTTAGAATTCATACCCTCCCGTCCGTAACCCAATACATTCACCTATGACTGTCTATTATTGCTGCCTTCACTTTTCTAAATTTGCTCTTTGTCAAAAAAGCCTGTAGTACAAAAGTCCAATATATTACTTATTTTGAATTCTTCTATTAAAGAAGTTAATACAAATTCTACGCTCCGTCACTCATTTTTTGCACAAGCCGCTTGCACGCATACACTTCATTGCCAAACTTGTGATGTTTTATCTAGTGCTAAGTGTGAAGGTCACATTGCTCATTTTCCTGCTAAGTAAAGAAACTAAACGTTAAAGAGCATTGGATCATCAGAATTCTTGGAGGAGTCGTCAAGTTCCAGGCCAAAAACCCTAAATCTGTTATTTCTGTGAACATAACCTTCAAATTTCAGTAAAAACTTCCAATAAATGGGCCAAAAATATCTAAAGACTAAAGTTTAGGCTGCAAAAGTCTATTATATGGGCTCAAAACGTCTAAAGACTAGAGGTTTGGCCCCTAAATTCTACGGCATGAGCCAAATGGGGCAAAAACTGGGGTTTTGGTTCCAAAAGTCTATCAAATGGGCCAAAAACAACTAAATATTGACGATTGGGCCTCAAAGTTCAATTAAATGGCAAAAAACCAGCTAAAAAGAGAAGTTTAGGCACCTTAAGTTTAGTAAGTGGACCAAAAACGGTAGTAACGGGACTTAAGGCCCAAAAGTTCCATTACATGGGCTTAAAACGTCTAACAACTCGAGTTTGGTTGCTGAATTCCCTTGAAGGGCAAAAAACAAGAGTTTTGTCCCCACGACTAGAATTTAGGCTACAAAAGTCCATAGAATTAGACAAAAACCGCTGAAACTTGAGTTTAAGCCATGAAAGTACATAATATTATATATCTAAAATATGTTTTTTATTACTTTCTATTATTAAATGCAATGTAGAGAAATTTTTATAGATTACAACTTTTATTTTCTCGTCACATTTTCCTTAACAACACAGGATGCATAACGATAACATTTAGGGTTTAATTTACTTTTCATTCAAATTGTAGTATCTGATTTGTTTTTTTGCCTTCACGTTGTATAATTTAGAGACATTTGACAATTTGAGTTTCCAGATTCCGTTTCCATCTAAAACGTCAGATACCGATTTGTACGCTTCGCGGAGGCACTCTGTGTTGCAAACTTCTTCTTCTTGCGCAAGTAAGCCCACAAGTAGAACTTCTTTGACTAGTTGATCTAGTTGTTTCAGCAGGTCAAAGGTCAACTGTTTAACGGTTGCTAATGGGTATTCCTCGTCAGATTCCAATTCTCCGGATTCCATTTCTTCAGATTCTTTAGCTTTTTCTGCCCTATTAGCTTTCAATTTCTAATTTCCTCAAAATCCGGTTTCTCAAGGGCTAATGAATCCTTTATGTAAGCCCTTCTTTTGTCACTCGGTAGAATGGTGACGCTTTGACAATGGCCTTCTGACTTGTGTAAAGAAGTTTGGCCGACAATTATAGTAACGGGTTTTGTGGTTCCAGATTGTAGTAGACTTCTGATGTCCTTTGATATTGTTGACACACACCCATTTTTGGTTTCCCAATATTCACGTTCGTAACATTTTTCGAAAGTTCCTGCCCTCATCTTCTGATCCTTATAGCGAACATGAGTTGCTATCCTACAAAACCATTAACGAATTATATATTTATAATATAGATATAAACTTCTAAATGTGTAGAAAAAGCCTCCAATTCAAAGCAAAGTATATATTTCACTCACCAAATTCCGCTTTCGGACTCGAAGCAATCTCCAGATCCCAGTTTTCTTCAAAGTGCACCATGTTTAACAAGCCCATTAACAAACTGATTATACTGTGGCGCTTCGTCGTCCGGAATAGAGGTCAACGGGATAACGTTAAGCTCATTTGCAGCGTTGAAGAAAATTCGTTTATCCCCTCTGAGTGTCGGTCGTGTTCCTGTTACGACGATTGATTTGGGAGCCAGAAAAGTGGTATCTTTGATATCCTGAAGGGTTGTGGCAGGACCAATTCTTACACACGTTCTCAACGCAGCCACATTCCATTTGTTGAGTCCCCTTTCTTCATCTTTTTCCGCTGGGGTGAGTCGAGGGCCTTGTCCCTTTCGTTTCATGGGGGGTTTTGTCCTGGACCCGGCACGACCTGGATATTTTTTTTACCAGGGGTGGCGAGAGGCTCGGGTACTTGTTGGGTTCGCAAAGCTTGCATCATAACTATGTCTTTCACAGCAGTAGCCTTCTTCTTCTCCTTCCCTTTTGCTCCTGACGTCTGAAAAATACATTTCAAACATCATTATACCACACAAAAAACTAAATAAGGTATAAATGTTTGCCAATAACTTACGTTTGTTTTTGTGGCGTTGGACGTCCCTTTCTTGCTTGCTTTCGAACTTTCTGGTGGAACTGTTATTCTTGGTTTCTTTACAATAGGCATTGTTCTCTTGGCAGTCTAAAAAGACAAATCAAAAATGATTTCATTACACAGAGAAAATAAATTTAGTATAATTTATATTAATAACTTACTTCTTCATCAGACGAAATTCCAGGCAAATCATTGAAGGACGATTGTCTCAAATTTCGCTTACGGCCCTTCTCGCGTTCTTCTTTTTTCGTTTCCTTCTTCCTTGTGTCTGATTTTGCGGTATTCAAAACACCTTCTCGAGGTCCCTTTCCTCTTACATCTTTGATTGGCGCGGTTTTGGCCTGATTTTTTTCCACTTCACCTATTTCCATAGCCTCCACCTGGAAATCACAAATATAATGGGATGGTTTCAGAGTCATATCATGAAAATTTTTTATTCCTTGCTTTCTGTTTTTAAAACAAGACGTAAAAATTACGGAGCGAATAGAAAAACGACTCAAGATTTTTGTGCATGGAATTATTAGCCTATTTTGTCTAGCCTGTGCAAGTTTGGGACCTAGATATCAATTGCAACTATCAAAAACTACCAGCGAACAGATAAATGACTCTAGATTTTATTTGCATGGCATTAATAGTCTATTGTTGCTACCGTGCTCGAGTTTGGAACTTAGATATCAATTGCAACTATCAAAAACTATTAGCGAACAGATAAATGACTCTACATTTTATTTTCATGGTAATATTAGCCCATTTAGTCTAACCTGTGCAAGTTTGGAACCTAGATATTAATTGCAACTATCAAAAATTGTCAGCAAACAGATAAATGACTCTAGATCAAACTTGCATGGCACTAATAACCCATTAAGTCTAACCTGTGCAAGTTTGGTACCTAGATATCAATTGCAACTATCAAAAACTAACAGCGAACAGATAAATGACTTTAAATTAAATTTACATGGCATTATTAGCCCATTTTGTATAAGTAGTGCAAGTTTGGAACCTAGATATCAATTGCAACCGAAAAAATCAATCAGTGAACAGATAAATGACTCTAGATTTTCTTTGCATGGCATAACTAGTCTATTCTTGCTACCGTGCGCGAGTTTGGAACTTAGATATCAATTGCAACTATCAAAAACTATCAGCGAACAGATAAATGACTCTAGATCAAATTTGCATGGCATTAATAACCCATTTTGTCTACTCTGTGCAAGTTTGGGACCTAGATATCAATTGCAACTATCAAAAACTACCAGCGAACAGATAAATGACTCTAGATTTTATTTGCATGGCATTAATAGTCTATTGTTGCTACCGTGCTCGAGTTTGGAACTTAGATATCAATTGCAACTATCAAAAACTATTAGCGAACAGATAAATGACTCTACATTTTATTTTCATGGTAATATTAGCCCATTTAGTCTAACCTGTGCAAGTTTGGAACCTAGATATTAATTGCAACTATCAAAAATTGTCAGCAAACAGATAAATGACTCTAGATCAAACTTGCATGGCACTAATAACCCATTAAGTCTAACCTGTGCAAGTTTGGTACCTAGATATCAATTGCAACTATCAAAAACTAACAGCGAACAGATAAATGACTTTAAATTAAATTTACATGGCATTATTAGCCCATTTTGTATAAGTAGTGCAAGTTTGGAACCTAGATATCAATTGCAACCGGAAAAATCAATCAGCGAACAGATAAATCACTGTAAACTTTGGTTGCATGGTATGTTTAGCCTATTATTGCTAACCTGTGCTAGTTTGGAGCTTGGATATCAATCGGAACCTTAAGTACTATGCTAGTCTTATAACTATATACGCAATTAAAACGAGAACTACTTACCACATCGTTTTCCGTAAAAAGAGCCTCGTGGATTGGAGTAGAGGAAGCAACTGGAACGAAATCCATCTCTGGCAGCCTCCTCCAATCATTTTCTGCGGTGGTTTCGGGGGGAGCTGGTTGAGAACTAGCCGTTGTAGCACTGGTTGGGATGTTCTTTCCAACCCAACGAAACCCGAAACCATTTCCAATTTCAAAGAGTGGGGTTTGAAGCGGAGTCCAAAACACAGTGGGTGCCTGATTCAAAACGGCTTGCTGCAGGTGGCTCCCGAATGCACCTGTGAAATATATTATTTTAGAAATTTGTGAATTGAATCCCCAAGTACAGTGAATTTTAACAATTCATAAGTTAATTACGTACTATCTTGAACGTTGGAAGTAAATCCGCTCTTTTTGATGGGATCGTCCGCCCTCGGAGCCGTTGTCACTTTTTCGTGATCTTCCGCCTCCTTGGCCGTTGTCCCAACGGAACATCCGGGATCCTCCGCCCTCAGAGCCGTTGTCACTGTTACGTGATCCTCCGCCTCCTTGGCCGTTGTCCCGTTTGCTTGGTTGCCGTCCAACTGGAGCTCCTCCATTGAGTTTATTTCACCTGCAAAATAGTTTACAAACAAGTCAATCAAAAATTATTAAGCAAAAATTCGATTCAAGTTTTGATTACTTCAATTGATAAGGTAATAAATTACCAAGGTAAATTATAATGGCTTCAGTTAAAAGGATTGTAAGTGCTCGATGACAGTGTCGTGCACGCGTAAACTTCAACACTTAACCTTGATAATTTAACTCACAACAAGTTGATTATCCTTTGTAATTAAACAGAATGAAAATGAAAACTGAATATTCCGAATAAAATATACAAAACACAAGCACGATTTCTCATGAAGAAACCAAAACTGATTTGTTTGCTTTTTCGCTTTGCTCGTTCTCGTTTGTGATGCTCATCCAACGCAAAAAATGACAAAGATTTTTCCTGCCAAAAAAATCGAGAGAGATGGGGTGACTCAAGACTCAATGCTAAAAGTGCTTTTTAATTCCATTTATGGATTTATGATTACACGGTATGAGGAAATAAGTGATATTGAGCACTATTTCAGTGTTTCTCTTTATTTAAACGTAGAAAATCATTAATTATCGATTCACAACAAGTAATTTAGAACGAGAGACCTTAAAATACAGTTTGAACTCATGCATTCATTAATAATTTAAGTGCTATTTCAGTTGTTGTTTAATAGCGGGATATACACTGTCTCATTTCAATGGTACCACTGTCCAACTTCTGGCAATTTTTAAATCCACCCAATCGGAAGGGAAAGAGAAGTTCCGGCCACTCTTATCTTGGGCGGCTTGCCACAAAATCGAGGAAGAAGTGAATACCGTTTCCAACCAGCAGTTTAACACAACATGAGAAGGCGGTCTAACAAGGGTAAATAAGTTGTTGATTCCCGTCCTTGATGGGATCGTAGATAGGGGGAGAATGCTCACAAGTTATTGACGACTAGAGAGATGCCAAACTCGAGTTGAGGTACCTAAAGTATAATAAATGGGCCAAAAACGCCAGAAACGGGACTTTCTACCCAAAAGTTACCTTAAACGGACCAAAAACCCTAAACGACTGGAAGTTTGTTCCATAAATCCCATTAAATGTGCCAAAAGCGGCTTAAGACTATTCTGTAGTTAAAAAAGTAAGAAGTTCCGCGTCTTATCGAATTTAAATATTACTTTAAGAATCTTACGTGCATACAATATGTACCAATTTAATTTTCATGCAGAGCTAAAATTTGAAATGAGGTGGTGTATATCTTACTGTGAAGCAATGCAACAAGCTAGTTAGCTAGCAGTACGCTTATTTTGCAGCTGAGAGCGTAAGAAGCTCAGCCACGTATCCATTTTGAATATAACTTCATAAATTTTACTTCTACAGAATATACAGCAATTTAAAATTCATGGAGAGCTAAAATGTAAATATTTTACTGTGGAACAATGCAACAACCTAAAGATTAAGTAGTACGCTTATTTTGTGAATTAGAGAATAAAAAATTTTGCGTCGTATTGATCTTGAATATTGCCTAACGAATTTCACGGCTACTGAATATATAGCAATCAAAATTTCATGGAGAGCTAGAATTTCAACTGTAACGGTTTATAACTTACGGTGAAACACTGTAACAAGCTAGTTAGCTAGTAGGTTGCTTATTTGGTAGCTGAGAGCGTGAGAAGTTTAGTCTCTAATTCACTTTGAATATTAATGCATGAATTATGCTTCTACAGAATATATAGCAATTAAAATTTCATGGAGAGCTAGAATTTCAACTGTAATGGTTTATAACTTACAGTGAAACACTATAACAAGCTAGTTAGCTAGTAGGTTGCTTATTTGGTAGCTGAGAGCGTGAGAAGTTTAGTCTCTAATCCACTTTGAATATTACTGCATGAGTTTTACTTCTACAGAATACGTAGCAGTTTACATTTTAAGTTGAACTCAGTTTCACCTGCAATGGTTTATAACTTATTGTAGGACAATTCAACAAGCCAGAAACCTGGTAGTACGCTTATTTAGTGAATTAAAGCGTACGAAAATAAGCGTCGTATTGATCTTGAATATTACTTAATTAATTTCACTGTTACTAAATATATTGCAATTTACATTTCACGCCGAGTTCAAGTTTCACCTGTAACGGCTTATAACTTATTGTGGGACAATGCGATCAGCCAGAGAGCTAGCAGTAGGTTTATTTTGTGAACTACAGCGTACAAAAATTAGCGTCGTATCGATCTTGAATAGTACTAAATGATTTTCATTTTAACATAATATATAGCAATTTACATTTTAAGTTAAACTCAGCTTTTACTTGGATAGGTTATTACCCTGCTGTGGAACAATACAAGGTGCTAGAGACTTAAGAGTACACCTATTTTGTAGGTTATAGCGTCAGAAGTTCAACGTCGTATTGATCTTGAGTATTACCTAACTAATTTCACGGCTACTGAATATATAGTAATTTATATTTCATGACGAGTTCAACTTTTACCGGTAATGGTTTATATTTTACTGTGGAACAATGCAACAACCTAGAGAAAAAGCAGTCAGCTGATTTTGTAGGGTATACCGTAGGAAGTTCGGCGTCATAATAATATTGAAAATTACCTAATGAATATCACGGTTACTAAATATATTGCAATTTAAATTTCACACTGAGTTTCACCTGTAATGGTTTATAACTTATTGTGGGACAATGCGACAAGCCAGAGAACTAGTAGTAGGCTTATTTTGTGAACTAGAGCGTACGAAAATTAGCCTCGTATTGATTTTGAATATTACCTAATGGATGTCACGATTACTAAATATATTGCAATTTACATTTCACTTCGAGTTTAAGTTTCACCTGTTATGGCTTTAAACTTATTGTGGGACAATGCAACATGCTAGAGATTAAGTAGTACGCTTATTTTGTGAATTAGAGAATAAAAAGTTTTGCGTCGTATTGATCTTGAATATTGCCTAACGAATTTCACGGCTACTGAATATATAGTAATTATATTTCATGACGAGTTCAAGTTTCACCTGTAACGGCTTATAACTTATTGTGGAACAATGCAACACACTAGAAAGCTGGTAGTAGTCTAATTCTGCAGCTACAAGCGTCCAAAAAGAAGCGATATGTCAACCTTGAATAATACTCTTTCGATTCTACTTTTTTTTGAATATACAGCAACTATTATTTCATGTAGAGTTTCAGTTTCTCTTGGAATGGTTTATAGCTTATTGTGGATCAGTGCAACACACTAGAAAGCTGGTAGTATTCTTATTCTGTACCTGAGAGCGTCCAAAGTGCAGCGTAATGTCGATCTTGATTAATACTTCTTGTGTTCTACTTCTGTTGTATTAAAAGCAATTTTCATTTCATGCGGAGATTCGGTTTCGCTTGGAACGGTTTATAGCTTATAGTGGATCAGTACAACACGCTTTAAAGCTAGTAGTAGTCTTACTCTTTAGTTGATAGCGTTCAAAACAAAGCGATATGTCAATCTTGAATAGTAGTAGTAGTAGAAATTTATTGACCATTCAATTGCCATCATACACGGTCATTTGATACATAAATTGGTTAATATTCGAAGAAAAGAATAATAATTAATTATTACAATTTACAATGAAGTTAGACACACTGCTGACACACCAGAAGCTGCCAATGGATTTAATTTTGGTAGTTTCATTACAGTTCAGAATTTTTAGAACGGATAACTTATCAATATTTTGAAGTTGAACATTTATACTGTGAATTAACGATCTTCGTGCACTGCGATGTCCCTTCCACAGCACTCACACATATTATACCCGTTGCTTCTATTACCTTTCAGATTACAAGCTTTGCCGTAATATACATAATTGTTACCGCAATTAAATTGAAATAATAGTCTTTTCAGGCTAAACTCAACATTTGCGTTGAGGTACTTTTGCATACACACTCTGCTCTTGAGATTAACATAGTCGTCGTTTTTTTGTTTCATTAAAGATAAACAGTCATTCATAATTTTACGCTTCTGTTTCATTACAATTTGTTTAATCTGACTGTAGTTTGATATACCAGAGATTGTAATATCAATATTTTTGATGTTCCATCTATCTAAAAGCTGGTTCACACTTACAGCCCAATTATATTTCTCGTCGCATACATTACTTTTACTCAAAAGTTTAACAAAGCATGATTTTACAAGTGAATCGTCGGGTTTTACTTTTAGTTTAAAAATGAACTTCAGTAGAACATTTAGAAAGCTGGTTTCTATCGGATGAGCATTAGTTTCTAGTAAGAGTTTATATCGTGACGTTTCATTCGGAGGATAGAATAGTTTTCGTAGGAATTTATTTTGGAACGTAATGAGTTTCTCAAGCACATCTGTTCCCCATAGTACTACTCCGTAGAAAAGAACAAATTGACACAAGGATTGGAATAGTTTTTACTGTATTTGAAAATTTCCTATTTAAGCTTTGAACAATAGACCCAAAACGGCATTTTCTGCATTTGTTGCTTTATCAAGTATTTGTTCACAGGCAGGCCTCAATCAACTAATAACGATTGGAATCGTCGACTTGGTAAGTCTAGATCAATCGTGCTATTATTCACGTTCAACCTTGCAGGAATGAAAGATGGATTTTGAATTAAAACCGGTAGAACAATGAGCGAATAGATATCACGATCCGGTTTTTTTGTGCGCGGCTATAGTTAATCTTTTACTTTAACCCTATTAAATAAGAAGACTGGATATCAATTAGAATCGCGACAAATTACTTCGACTAGATAAAGCGATGTAAGTTTTTTGTGCATGACTTTGAAAGCCTAAGCAATGCATCAAGTTCCCTTGCCCGTATTTATGTTAACTTCTTCCAACTTGCTTGGCCAAATTCATAATTCCATGCTAAACTGAAGTTCACTACTTCTTACTTATTTTAACTACTTAAACAAAAGTTATTTTGCGTGATTACAATTTTTTTAGCTTACACTGAGGTTTAGAAATTGAAACTGTACTTTACCTGTTGAAGCACAAACTTGCGTGCTTGGACATTAGTTAAGTTGCATGAACTTACGTTAACCTGCTTGACCTGAAATTTATACACTAAAAATTATGATAAATGCTTGTGCACTCAATTGCTTGCTTAACTTAAACTCAAGTTTACATACAAAATTTAGTCTTGCCTGTTTAAACTTCAGTTTACAAACGCAAACTTACATTATCAAGAAAAATTGCGCTTTTCAGAACAAAGTGTGCGGTATACACAACGTGTAAACATTTTTCTCATCGCCCCAAATTGCTCGTGGGAATGACCTAACAGAGAATGGTTCTTGTCAGACGGGACATAGCTAAGACGACGATGCGAGTGAAACAATATTTTAAAGCATATTCTTGTCGTGTGACAACGTGGAAAGATTTGATAATTAGTTGGTTTTTTCATATGCAAGGCTCTAAAAAACTGTGTTCACTGAGGTCGGAGCTATAAATAAATCGTAATCACCGACCGGATCAGCAGCTGTTTGTGCAGCTATTTATCAAATTATTGCAACCGAAGTGAATTTTGTTAAACGAGGAAAGGCTTTTGTAACTTATTATATTACCATTCATATCGGAGACACTGAGAAATAGCGAAACGTTTTCTGTGTGGTGTTTTTCGCAATTTTAAAAATATTGGTTTTTAGATATCTCAAAGTGATATTTTATTAGATAAATTTTTATATTGTATTGTTGTGTGGAGGCCAATGCGAGATGTGATATTGTTCATACTCAGTTAGGTTGCAGTTCAAGTGTATTTGTTATAACCGAAGTTCAAAATGTCGGTTGATTGCATTCATATCAATGGATTGCCAATTGGAATTCAAGAAGAAGACTTAAAAACTCAATTGCTCAAATCAATACCAGGTACAAGTTATTTATCTATTCGTATTATCCAATGAGTAATGCTAATTATGGATAATTTTGCAGTATTTTCAAAGTACAAAAATGAGTTGTCTGTCAGCGTATTCCATGCTCACAACAAAACGACAGCTGTCGTGTCTGGATTTAGCTCAAATTACGAGCATTTAATGATAACGTTTAGGAAATGCCTTATCAAGATCTCATCTTCAAATTTACCAGGGAAAGCAGTTCGAATCAAGCCTGTAAGTTTAAATTATATGTGATGTTTCTATTTGAAATTTAAAAAAAAATTTAACCTGATATGGCAAACATTTAGCGTTGAAATTCAGATTATTTGTTGACAAGTATTTGGCTGTTGAAATGATTCTAGTCTATTCAAGCCGTTTCTTTTTAAGACATCTAGTACGTTTCCTGTGCTTTTAAAAGTTTACGTTGTGCTTAGTAATTTTGGAAACTTAGTTGCAACTTTAAACTCGTAACATCGTTTTCAATTTATGGTCTTGATTCTTTCTACCGATGAATCTTCAATTACAAATCTATTTATCAAGTTAATCAGTTTAATTCGTATACAATAAACGGCCAAAATAACGTATTCTTCAATTAAAGTGTGGTAATAAACAATTTGCTGATCTTGGGATGAAATCGGGAAAAATATATTTCTGGTAGGATAAACTTAATTTTAGGTTGTATCTTTATGAATTAAAAATATTTAACAGGATACAGGCGAAGAAAGGGCTAAGGATGGCAATTTTCTATACGCAAGGTCACGGTCTATGTCACGAAGTTTTTCTAAACTGGCTGGTGTTCCACCTCGCAAAGTAACTGGAGTTTTTCAAGATAAAGTTCTACGAGAATTACAATTAAAGGAAAGATTTAAAACACTACTGTTTGTGGATGAAGTTGTAAGTATCGACACAATTCTTATTAAAATGTTTTTTATGCTTAATTTTTGATCACCTTAGTTTTATGACGATTTGTGATTTGTTAGTTGCCGCATCAACTAAATAAGTTCTTGTTCGGTAAACCGGGTCGGTATACCTCCATCACCTGCAATAAAGCTGGAAACGGTTCTGTAGTTGGGTACGCATCTGAACTTGAAGCCTTCCAAGCATTGAGTAAGTTATCGACAGTAAATTTGAAGGTTTTTATATTATTTATAACCGGTACGCTTTATTAGATTACATGTTTTCTAGTAGGTTAATGCTTTATCTTGCGCATGTTCAAAAGTATGAATTTCATGTTCAAAACAAGGCTGTATAAAAACTATAAGATTAAAATATACTAAAACTGTTTTAGCGAATTGATGGAGCAAACGATTTTTTTTGTCTGTACTCCAAATATTGCTTTCTTTTCTACTAGTTCAAGTTTGAAAGTAAGATATTAGTTGTGACCTCCGAATCTAGCAGCGAATTTATGGAGTTCATATCTCAACATGTTATGCAACTTAATCGAAATAATTTTTGTTTAATAGCACTTCTGAACCGTAACAAAAGTGCTCTGAAACACCCCAACGGACTTCAAAATGACGCGACCTTAGTATTTTCTGACGTGGAAAGTACATTTACCCAGAGTGAACACTGCAGATTTGAGAAGAATGTTGGCTTAGGACATGGTGGAGAATGCATTAACTTGGGAGGTACCACGTAGCAATTTAGTTGCTGAAATTTAAACTAGAATGCCGTGTTAAAAACTTTCTAAACTTCCAGATTATGCCGAAAAACTTGGGTACATTCCCTTCAACCAATTTAGTAGTGCAATCATCGACCTGGAATTTCTAAGAAAATCCGCAAACTCGGTCCAGTGTTTAACTCACAAACGGGGATTTAAATTGCTTGGTATTACATTGTACGGGAATTCCATCGCAGCTATTTGTGAGGAGTGTACCTACACCAGAAAGTTCGTTTAAATCTTTATGAAAACGATTCTATGAACTGGAACTGTGAAACTTTTCACTAATTTTTTGTGCCTTTTATTTTAGTTGCTCAGAAATCAATCCTAATCGCGGTGTTTCGTATCCTGGAGAAGCTTATACACGGCTTATTCTGAGTAAATCAATGTTGCCGGATGAGCGTCCGTTTCAAAACCCTAATTTTTGTCTACAGTACTCCCCGTTGAAACGAAAATATGAGAATAAAACTGAATACGGTGTGGTTAATGCAGCATTATTGAAGGAAGAATGGAAATTTTGCAGTCGGCAGTTTAAAGCGGAGTATAAAACCAAGGGACACGTGAAAAAGTTTAAACTGGTTGAGGAAAACAAGGATGGGACTTCCACAATGGCATTACAAATCCAAATCTGCCAAGACGGTGAAAAGTCAATTTGGAAGGCTGACAACCCAAAATCAGTTATGTTGGTGAACATAATGTACAAAGTTCAGGTAAAATGGTTCATGTATACTTTAATGAATATGTTTCATGTGTTCTTAATTATAAAGATTAATATTAAGTGTGATTTTGAAATATTTTCATAGTATATACATTTGTTTTACAAACGATTGTCTCATTACAGAATGAGATTGAAGACAGATGGAAGTGTGTGAAGAACCTCCTTGTTTGCAAAATAACATCAACGTGTAATAGCGTGGTCATTCAACTTCAAAAGGATCTGGGAGGAGAAGATCGAAATCATCTAAAAGAAGGAACCGATGTGGATGTCATTCCAAAGGCCAACAAAGCTGAATTCAATGCCACAAATAGTGCTCTTCGTAATTGGATATCAAAATCGAAGGACAATGATTTGACAAAGGCTATTCTAGACCCATTTTGTCCATTTGACTGGAATGTGAAAAGAAACATTACTTTAAAGGGAATCCCCGAGTCAAAACAAATTTTGATAGATGAATTTTTAAGAAGTTCTTTCAACCAGCAGCAGGTATCTGTTTAACCAGAATGTAAATATTACATAGTAATATTACAGTTTATTGTAAATATTACATATTTACAATAAACAATATTTAACATTATGAATAAATGGTTATGCTCTTTTTTACTAGATGGACGCCTTTGATTTAGCTATAAAAAGCAGTGTTTCAATTGCACACGGATGCCCAGGTAAATTCAAATATTCTATACTCTATTCTATTAAATTTTTACACAATCAGTCTTCTAAATACCAATTTGTTTTTGTAGGCGGTGGAAAGACCACGTTTTTGGCAAAAACAATTAATGCCCTTTTTCATATGGAAGAAGGAAAAATACTGGTTTGTGCTCCAAGTAATGACGCAGCGGACAACATTTCAGAGTCTATTATTAACTGTGGGATTCCAGGCTTTACCAAGCCAACTGTGCTAAGAATTTATGCTCCTTCGAAAGAAACTAACAGTAAAATTCAAATTTAAGTTATATGATTTTATTCAAAACGCATAATGTATTGATGCTGATTGAACAGACTGCTGATATTCAAAAACATTTTAAATTTTGTTTTTAGCAGCAGCTGGAAGTTTCAATTGTCCAACTCTGCATAAACTTATGAAACTGGAAACTGATTGGCTAAGAACTAAAGACGTGGAGGGAATAAAGCACAGTAAGTCTTTATGGTATTTCATTATTTATTCATGACTTCAAAATAGTACCGTTAACTTTTTTTCCCAGGGATTGAAGAAAATCAATTTGCACTGCTATCTAAAAAAGAACTCAAAGTGTATAATTGTCACAAAATGCAGATGGAATCAAAAATAGTTACCGAATACGACATTCTTGTCATGACAGTTGGTGCTGTTTCCGAAAGGAGGATGAAAAAATGGGGCGATGACTTGAATATAACAACTGTGGTATTAGACGAAGCTGGACAATTACTTCACACGCAAACTGTGATCTTGGATTTGCTGCTTGCTCCCCGATACATCATAGCAGGCGACCCAATGCAACTGCCCCCAACAGTTTTAAGCAAAGCTGCTCAGTATGCTGGTTTTGATATATCACTTCTGGAGATGATTTCATTTTCAGCTATGATAAGGTATGTTACTCGCATTTTTATGATCCAAATACTTTAGTAGCTGTGAAACGCTTTGAAATTGTTCTGTAATTACTAACATACGTTTTTTACAAACCGTCAACATTTTGTGTTAATTTGCTAAGACTAGCAACTGGCATTTTAAATTAGCTTATTTTTTTTGTTATTTATATTTCCTACCTACAGGTCACCACATAGGAACACCCTTCCTTATACTTGCCTTTTCACTAACAACCGAATGCACCCTGCTATTTGCTCGCTCATTTCCAAGGCGTTTTACTGTGACCAGCTCAAAACATCACAAACTGTCATCGACCGAGTGCTATCCTTGAATTTGAAACGGTTAGACGCTCTTGTGAAAGGCAATCGGATATTAATGTGGAACACAAATGGCCAAGAAACAGAGGTATGTCTTTTTAAATCCATACGATTCATTATATTTTAAGCTCCACTATATTTGTTGTTTATTTACAGGAGAACGGTAGCTATTACAACACCGGAGAGATAGAACTCATAGTAACCAACCTAAAGTATCTGAAGCAAAAAGGCATTTCTTTTGATAACTGGCAAGTTTTAACTATGTACCAAGCACAAAACACAAGACTTAAAGCAGCCCTTGCGGAAGAATCGTTGGTAATTTAATCAAAATTTAGTTTATAACGTAGAAAGACATGAGTAATAACGAAAGTAATATTTATTGCAGGAGTTATGCGTTTGTAACACTGATGCCTACCAGGGAAAGGAATGTGATGTGAGGCATATAAAAATTGATACGTTAAAGCAATGTATACGTTGCGACACCTTTTGAAACTATTTTTTACTCGATAGGTAACCATACTTAGCCTCTGCAGAGCAAATTTGAAAGGTGATATAGGATTCACTCGAGTGCCTAATCGAATAAATGTTGCCATGTCTAGAGCCAAAGAGTTTTTGATTATATGTGGAAATCTTCACATCTACGAAGGCTGCCAATTACAGCATTGGAAAACTGTAACCTCAGTTCTGAGAAAGTCCCTGGGAACATCTACGATCAACTAGGACACCGGCTTATCCAACCAAAAATATAACGCTCTTTAATTGTGTCACTTCATATTCTAAATTATCTGCATAAACTAAAAATAGTATGCATTATTAAGTCATATGCGTTATTCTATAGAAGTATGAAAGTCTACTTGGAAATCACAAATACAAAATGTTGGCCTAATGAAAAACTTTACTTAAACCTTGGTGTTACCTAATAAACTACTGTATACATTTACTCACAACAAACCAAAAACTAAGAGCGAATAGAAAAATCGGTCTAATTTTTTGTGCATAGCATTACTACACCTATCAAATCTAACCTCTGCAAGTCTGAAAACTTGATATCAAGTGAAACCGTTAAAACTATAATCGAATAAAAAATTTTGATTTTCGGTGCAAAGCATTACTAAACCTTTTTTAGCTAACTTCTGCAAATCTGAGGCCTGGATATCAACCAGATTTTTGGTCCATAGCATAGTAAGATTCTTTTTGGAATGAATGAATGTATAATTTTTATGATTTCTGCTAGTATTAAAGTGCAGCAGTCACGGACAAATTAGACATATAATATGTCATCATGAGCATGGATATTGTGTATTCAGTTTTCTCTGTACCCCTCCTTACCTATTTCTAATTAAGCTAGAATGAAATACATATCATCAGACAGACAGTGATATTACCCAGTCAAGGTACAAAAAAGAATACCATCGTATTATTACCACCATTTTATTGTAATATGATTCGAAATATTAAAAAATAGCACATTGTAGCCAGTAGCTGTTTTAGAAGCATATTATTGCACACTTTACTTGAAACTTGGAAGTTTGGGATATTTTAACCTTTATTAAAATATAAAACCAAAAACATCACACCAGCTAAATAATGTCAACAGGAATTGTAAATTAAAATTAGTGCAGCCATAAACACAAATGACATTTTAAAAACCTCACCTTTTACAAATATATTAGTACAAATAATCCAAGCAAAAAATTCAAGAAATACAATGACAACCGAAATAATTATAGGCATCCAAAAATTACTCATTTTCGATCAAATTTGTAGCTACTACACCAAACGGTTTTTAGATTTTCAAATCTGCTCCACGTATCCGCAGATCCAAGTCGCAAGTCATTTAAAATATCATTTGTCCCATGATTTCCATCATCTGTGTCCAGTAACGCGAACGTTTCCTTATTTGCAATACCTTTATCCACAAGATACTCTGCAATACATTTTTCTGAAAATCCATATTCAATTGGTTTCCATGAATTCATGAAAACCATTTCTTGAAGACTTGGAATTGCTGGGATGGCATGCAGTTGTTCACCAAAATGGTACACGTGAAATCTCTTGAGAGCTGGGAAATTCACAGCGTCTTGACCAATACCCGAACCGTATATGATGACCAGCTTCATGTAAATTTCATGTAGCGTTGTTGCAAACTGAGAAAAGCAGTCTAGTAACTCCTTCAGGTCAAAATGGATCCATTTACTTTCTTCCTCGTCATCCTCATAGACACTTCCATCAACAATGTGAATTGATTTCAGAGGACATTCTAAGTATTTCAGGCTGTCAATATCCTCCCTTTTCTCAATTTCGATTTTTAAGAAGGTCAAGTTTGGTAACGTCAACTGGTCTTTTATCTCTTGCGCACAAAGTCTCATCATTTTAAGGTTGGTTGGATCGATGCAGTTTCTCATAATGTCTCGAAACAATGGGCTTGATAGGCTTCCGATTCCGGTAAACATCTCAACCTTCGTAAGCAATGGGAGTTCTGCATCACCTTGGATAAATTGTTTGAGTCTTGATGATTCGCGTAAGGAATCTACCTTTGAATCAAGTTGAAGGTTTTTGAGTGAAGGAAGGAGACGCAAAATACGTTCCAATGTTGTTGCATCATTATTAGTTTGGTTGTAAACCAAGTAGAGATGGAATATCTCATGACCAATCATTTGTAGTAGATGTGAAACATGTTGCCAGTAGTCTTCCTCGTCGCTTGAGTTCTCAAGATGCAGGTTTCTCCCAATGATTGGATTTCCGCTGACGTTGTTGATGGATTCCACGAAACTTGCAACTTGGTCTATTGTTCTCAATTTTAAATGATTAAACATGCTGTTTTCAGGCTCTACCCAAGGTTGCTGCTCTTTCAAAGGAAGATGAGCCAATACATTGTCAACAGCTCGTTTCCAAAATTTACATACAAGACGACAGTTAAGAAGATCTACTCGTTCAAGTCCATCAATAATACTTTGCAGAATCTAAACAACAATTGAACAAAATTAGTTTGCATTTTTTTATCAAAGACGAAACAATGAATAATAAAATATACATAATTTTTTACCACTGGTTGCAAAAACTCCGTTCTCCTGTCCATGTGGACTAGTCTTTTCATGCCTATTCCAGTTTTTGAGAGACTCAACAGATCTGAAGACTTTAAAAATCCAAATACGATACTCCAAACCTGAAATGAAAAAATATATTATTAAAATCACAACACCAATTATTTTTTGTCATTGAGTTTTGCGACAATTTGGTTTACTCACCACATCAGGTAGTGGTTTAATTGGTAAAACCAAACTAGGATTCACAATGGATTCTTGCTGGCCATCTGATGACGCTGAAGGTTCCATGTCAACTGGTTATCAAAGACGAGAATTACAATTACAACTGTTTAGATTTCAAGCCCAGATAATGAAGATAACAGGCAAAGTATTGGTTAGAGTATTATTAAGTATTAGGCAGAGTATCCTCTAAACTGCAAATAAACAAGCAAAAAAACAGTACATGTAATTAGCAAATTGGAACCAAAATCACCTTGTGGAAAATACAATGCTCACATTTCAATTACATACGTTAATATTATGATGGTGGCGATGATGATGAGTAACAACAATTACGACACGACGAGCTAATTTCTGCAAACCGTCTGCAAGGAGAATAAGATGATAAAATTGGATAAACTTTGTTATTACACTGTTGTGAATGTAAAATTTCAAGTGCACTGTAGCACCGCTGTCTTGCTCTTGTTCCTTTGCAAGTGCTGGGGCATTGTGTGACAATGTGTGGGCACTATTCGGATGCCAACTAAACAATGCATGCTGCTGACGGCTGCATAAACTTGTGAATAGATTGTTAATACTTCAGTTTGACCCCTAAAACGTAAAGATAGAATGCTATTAAGTCAGTTTGACCCCGAAAGTTTAAAGAAAAAATGCCAATAGTTCAGTTTGATGCCATCAGGGCCGTACCGACGGCGGAGCAAACTGGAGCGACTGCTCCAGGCCGGACAGGCGGTGGGCCGAAAAAAGGCCG
>JAQGAP010000996.1:0-23993 GCA_034697805.1 Orchesella bifasciata | reverse complement strand
GATTCCCAAGCCACAAATTATGTACTAAACTTGTCTAAAGGTGCATCTTTACGTCTCGATTTGTCGGGTTTATTTTTTGTCGTGCCATCTGGTCTTACACAACTCTTGTTTATCAGATAACCTTACGACAAAGATTTGTCATGTTCAAGGCGGAAGCATGGTGTCAGCCAAATGAGCAGACATTTTATATATTTACAATGCATATTTTTATGTGAATAAAGGAGTAGTCAGAGTAGTGTTTGTTTCATTAAGAATATTTTGGAGTTTGAATTATATAACAACACTTACATTGTTTAAGTTTCTTGAACCATCATAGCGTCCTGGTTTCTTGTTAGTCATTCATCCATGGTGCAAAAAACTGTCATGAGTAATTAGGATAGAATTCCACATGTTGAAGTATGAAAGATATACCTATTTTTGGTAATATCTAGCCCAGTTCCTTATCTTAAGCTTGGAACAAGTGACAAAAGACAAATCATAATTTTTTAGTGCAAATCTTGGAAAGGTTTGGCAGGGATGGTTGGAACATAATGCAAATCTAATGTCAAGCTTAATTCTAAGATTATTTAATTTTTTGTAAAGCATCGCCCATGTAGTTTTGCATAAATTTGTATGCTGAAAACATCCATATGGATTATGGTCATTTCATTCTAAAAGGACATTTACTTATGTTGTTTCTTAAAACATAGTGATGTTACTTCGGTGTCCACAAATCCTGTTTTGTCATATTTCGCATTTATCATCTGAAGTATGACATTTAAGCATGGCATGTCTTGAAATATGATATGAACGAATACGGAACAAGCATCATTCTAACCAAACCAAGGTGGCATGTTTACATAGCGTAATGTGTTTTATTTTCCCATTTTCTTCTTTATATTCAACTTGGAGCGTCTCAGCTCTGCTGTTTATGAAAATTCATGGACACACCACCAGTTTGTCATGTCATCATCTTTGGTTTTTGCTCATACCCTAATAATACTGACCTGCACCGTAATGGGTTGAGGAACGATTCTGAGTCCACAAACAATGTAATGTCATGATAATGACGATGACGCCATTTTCATCCTCTTCCTTGTATTATTTTACATTCAGTTTGGTACAACACCCGACACCTGCTCTTTGTTTTTTCTCCCATCAAAAATAAAATCATGTTACGTAAACGGAACGCTATGCTCCTATCTTTAGCTTTGGCCTTTAATAACATTAATTCGTAAACCATTACGGATTATACATGTTACGCAGATGATTTTGAAGAATGTGAAGAAAAAAGAGTGGACTCTCTCATAGGTCATTTTTGGTGTAGTTATCTTTGCAGCTTGTAATGGCTGTTTGACATGCAAGTTTCAGATCATGGATTTTGATGGTCATTACCTATTTGCACTTCTTGAGCTTTTAGTCTATATTCAAACTCAGTCAGTGAGCAACGCACACAATTAACCTATTTAGACTGTCTTATTAGAGTAACTGTGGAAAACATCCTGAGAAAGATAGCTCATTGTCGTCTTGCGCCTTACTGGGATGGACCATTTGAGAAAAGGCATTGTAAAACTTTGCATTGTTTGCTTTTCGATGGGAATTGCAATTTTATGTGAGTTGTGAGCGTTGGTTTTAAATTGACATTTTGAAGGCCAGGTTTGACTGAGTTGATGAAATGATCAAGTTACAAAATTTCTATATAAAAAGTTCGTGAAATCTACGACTTCTTTTAAGACTAATTGCATGTGTTACGAATTCGGCCATAAAATATGTAAGCCTAGCTTTGTTTATTCTCTGAATGACATTATATAAGATTTGTTGAAAATAGAAATCGTCGTGGTTTGTTTAGTTGCGAGTAGACAATAAAATGTAATGTTGCGCGACGAGTGAAATGGTGTATTTATTCTAATCGTTTAGTTCGCCATAACCCTTTTACTACTACAGGATGCATACACTTAAGTCGTTTCTGTGCTCAATGTTTGTTTATTGTACTGTTGGTTGATTTGGATTTGTAATAATTTTCATTTCACATTTTTGTGTGACTGTGAGTCATAGTTTACATAAGAGTTTTTATTAATTGAAACTCTAGAGTTGTCTTGTTGGATGAGTAAGTGTCAGTTGTCAGTACACGAAATTTTTGACGACGTTGGTGGCCAAGTTGTGATGTATTTTATTATCTCAAAAATATGGGCAGATTTAATGGAATGGTGTTTGAGTTCGGCGAATGATTTATTGTAAGAAATATTAAGATGATATTTCGTATAATTATTTATGTTAGACTAGTGTAGCATAAAAATGTGTGAATCATAAGAACTGATGGCTTAGCTATAACAAAAAAATAAGTTTAAATGTATTTGTTTCTTTTTCAGGCCGATGCCTCGCTCGAGATGGAACAGCGTCATTTTTGCCAAGCAAGCTTGAAGTATGTTTTTCTCCTGCAAGAAGTACAAGAGTGCAAAAAATACGAATTTGTTGAGACGGTAAGGCAACATCTAAATAATCCAAATTTACGTCCGTCATTTCTTAGCATTTTTATAATAAGCTAAATTATCAATGTAACAAAAATCAGTTGCTGCTTTGCTTTGATCATTCTCTTTTGCTCTTTCACCATCCCACACACTTCGTGAAGTTCACGTCATACTTGTACTAAAAAGAGGCATATGCAAAGGTTAAAGGTAGAGCAGAGCAAATGACAACTGTGGGTGATTCAAATGTGACCCTGAGAGACGAAGTTTTTTTTTCGAATACGAGTCATGTTTCTTTTCTTCAATTCTGATGAAATTGGCGCGTTGTCAGTTATATAAATATATTTAACCTAGGCACTTCCTCCATTTTTATGACATTATTGTCTCATGCGTCAATTTCGGCGTACAACCCTAATCATGCTGTATTGTCCTCAGCCTCTTCTTCTTTGAAGCTTACTTTTCAATCTTTCAATCTTCACCATCCATTAAAATTATTATCTATTAGTTCAACATTGTATTCGTAATTGATAATACCGTAGCTTGATTTTCCTTACCATCAATCTTCCTGGAATCCCAGGAATACTTCCACTTCCTGCTTTGTTCTTCTGCGTCTTTTGGAAAAAGCCATGTGGCCTCTTGTCTGTACATGATCAGTGATATCTGCGCACCAATCGTGTCCTTGATGGAGTGATCTTTCGCGTTCGCGTGGGTCTTATTCAGGGTATAACAGGGGTTTAATATCACTTAATCGCAATTTGGGGGGCTATAATTTTTTCTTCCGGTTTTATTTCGAATTAGCTTTATATTATGCCCATTGTTTGTTGAATGAATGAAATGTAACGTCTGTAATTTGCCTCTTACCCTCGGTCACCATTAGTCCTTTTCTTCTCCAGAATATTATGTACCTATCTTTCTTAGGATCCCTGCCATCGCTTCTAGTACTAACTGGTGTTTGTTAATCAATGTTAAAAACTCTGTCGCGTTGAAAATATGATGATCGCTTTTAGATTACACAGGACAATGAATACATTTTTTTTCTTTTCCAGCTCCTCGGTTTTATGTACAGCTGGCTGACGTTCTACCATCAAGGCCACGAAGTTGCCACGGATTACAAGCCCTACATGACAGATCTTCAAAAAAGAATACAAAATGTAAGTTATTTAAATTCATTTCATCGTTCGTTATATTTCGTTTGGCGTTGCATAAAGTTCTGAAGGGTTTGTATCAGACAATTGTGATAAAAGATACACCAGCGGAATGGTAACACATTTGCATGTATAAGAGGCGGAGCGATGGATGGAAATAAGACAAATATGTACACCTCAGCATCCAGAATCGTATTATAACTATGATGTATGACAAATACATTTTGGGATATGTGCTGAGTGAAAGCAAAGTATATAGGGATAGGGAATAAGTGAACTTACACTTCAATCATTTAGAGAATTATGTGGATATACCTATTTGAGATTTGGTAAAAGCATGGAATCCGAGAGAACAACTGTGGTAGTTGTTAACAAAGCAAGTCGGTAAAATGCAACAGGCTTGGTATAGATTTTACCTTACTGGAGGTTGGTCAACTGTTTCATCTTCAAATGCACATGTGCTACAAAATGCATTTTAGAGTTCGGAGAAAGGTTGGTCAAAGGTGGGCCTTATACTGTCAACTTTCACCACTCCTAAAAATGAATGCTGATTTGATACGATATTATGTCACATTTTACCTTCTTAAAACATAATCTGGTAGAGGAATTTTGACTAGAGATTGATATGCTTGTAAGGATTAATTTAATATGAGTAAGATAGGGTTGGTGTTTGAGATTCCTAGGGATATGCTGACCATTACGACTTTCACATTTACATAGGATCATCATTCTAACGAAACGTATTTAAACGACATTCCAACAAGCTTTAGCTTCACTTCAATTTTAGAGTTGTGGTGGAGTGACAGTTCGATCAGTCATAACCTTCACTTTTCCCGTATTCTAATCTTTCTCACAAAATAAGTATTTTCTCACATTACCTCTCTCCTCTTGGTTAAGCTGAATCAACTACAAAAAATGCAGTTTGCATGTGGAATATCTGAGACCGTGCGAAATATTTTGCACATGGGGAAAAGCAGGCGTGTCCCGCAAAGATCTTTAAGTGCAGATAATATGACCGAATTGATAGTACTTCGCCCTGTATCCTATGTTCATTATTTAAGTTTCCACAAATACTTAACATCAATATTGTCCGTAGGACATTCATATATTTCTGATTTAAACTATGAAAACTGATTGAATTATGTTTGCACTTTTCAGACTAGGGAAAATTTTGAGACTGCAAGAGATCAAACGAAATCCCTGATGAACAAAATGCTGGAAATTCGAAAATCGGTAAGTCTATTTTCCAAGAAATTTTGCTTCATTTCTTCTTAATCTCACACAATCTTTCTGAATCCATTCAAAAACTTACTTGCACTTTTATTTTCCCTTTCGTTTATTGACAGCGTTCTTGTACAGCGCTTTTCTGTTAAATTTTGCTTTATTACCTTTATATAATTTTTTATCGTATGCTTAAAATAAATGCATTGTTAGACACCAAGCTGCATAGCTGGGAACATGTTGAAAACATAAATTTTAACTACATATTCAAAAAATTTGACCACTGAAATTGAATGTTTCTTATATACAACCTCATACCAAACCAAATTGCTTTGCTCTTCTCCCAGTGTACTTAGATTGCAAGTTCAGCATTACAAACTTTTGAAAAATTTACACGACCTATTATTCTTTTTGAATCGCTTAAAGTACATAAAATCTAGTTGATGTTGTAACTCCAAAACTCTGTCCACTTATGAAAGCATTTTCACTCTTTTTCTTCTAGCATTTGTGTATAAAACAAATATGAAAATTATAAAGAATATGTTTTTGAAAGATCGAACGTTTTCTAAATTGTAGAAGGATCCAGGCGGTTTAGATAAAAACTATGCCCGGCAAGGTTATCTCTATCTGATGGAAAAAAGTAAGAAATGTTAATTTGGAATACGTAACAACACACGTTGGCATTTTGACACTTGTCAAACATTTTATGGAAATTGTTTCACATCTTAATATGTTTCTTCACGACAGAGGCACTGGGCAGTAGCTGGGTGAAGCATTATTGCATGTATGAAAAATCAAATAGGAAATTCACCATGATAGCATACAATCAGATCTCTGGGAAGATAGTAAGTAGCGTATTGCCATTTTCTTTTATTTTATTTGGGTTTTTTATATTTTCTTTGGTTTAATTTTGATTTTGTTGCCACCTTTCCAAACCTTGCAGACAGGAACAGATGAGATAACGTTGAAATCTTGTACGCGTCGAATGTCGGATTCAATCGACAAAAGATTTTGCTTTGACTTGACGACGGAAAATAGGCCCGGAGTTGTATTTACATTGCAGGCTCTCTCAGAGGACGATCGTAGGCTCTGGTTAGATGCAATGGATGGTCGAGAACCGGTAAAACCACAAACACAATTTCTTATGCTTGATTTAAAATTGACTGCAATTTCTTCATTGCACACATTAACTTTCGTTGTTTCCACCCATCAGACATACGGTCCGCCTGGAAAAGTTCCAAAATCTGAAGAGACTGTACTTGACGACGTTGGCTTCAGTTTTGTTCAACAATGCATTGCTGAGCTAGAGGTCCGAGGGTTGGAAGAGCAAGGACTCTACCGGCTCGTCGGTGTGAGCTCCAAGGTATCAAAGCTACTTGCTGGCGGACTTGATCGTCGCAAGATTGAGAAGCTTCAACTGAGCGATCGCTGTGAATGGGAAACAAAAACCATTACCAGCGCTCTCAAAACATATTTTCGCAATTTGCCGGAGCCAGTGATGACGTTTCGATTTCATGAATCATTTATAGCTGCTGCTAGTAAGTCCAACAATTTGTTTTGTAGCTAATTTAACCTATAAACGGTGACACTTGCTCCTAAGAATCTATTTTCGCATTATAGAACAAGAAACAAGAGTACAAAGGATTTCTGATGTGCATTCGCTGGTACACAGATTACCACCACCGAACTTTAAAATTCTTGAGATGCTGGTTATACATTTGCAAGGGTAAAATGAAATTTTAACTTTAATCAAGCGTAAACTCAGTCAAATTAGACTTTTCAATTGGCACCTATTACTTTCTTCATAACTAGCGTTGCAGCCAAATCTGAGAAGAACAAGATGACTATCAGCAATCTCGGTGTTTGCTTTGGACCAACCCTATTGCGTCCTGAGGAGGAGACGGTTGCTGCCATTATGGACATCAAGTTTTGCAACGTTGTTGTCGAGATTCTCATTGAAAATGGAGAAAAGGTAAGCTACAGGGTTGATTTTGCTTGATACACCTTTGCAAGGTTGTATTTACCAAAGGAAAGCATTTCGGGGCAAAATGAGAAGTTTCGCCTCTACCACACTCGACGCTCTTTCTGTTTGTAAATTGACATTATTATCTTTCCCCAGATCTTTAAAACCAAGCCATTACCATCCGAATTGCCAAAAGAGTTTTTGGGTGCTGGTCCAAGCCGATTGGCAAATAATCGTCCAAACACTAGTCCAGGCAAACAAGTAAGTGCGATAAGAGGGCTCAAGGAAGCGGTTAACACTGCAGTGAGCTGATTTTGCGATCCCTTTTTAAACATTTTAGACTGGTGTGAATTCCTATACTGATGGCCCGATCCGCAACTCATGGGACAACTTACAGTCATCCGGAAGTTCCAGTATGGGCGCTAGTGGTTTGTATCAATCCACAGCGACGGTCAACTCAT
Source organism: Orchesella bifasciata (assembly GCA_034697805.1). Taxonomy (NCBI): domain Eukaryota; kingdom Metazoa; phylum Arthropoda; class Collembola; order Entomobryomorpha; family Orchesellidae; genus Orchesella; species Orchesella bifasciata. Next base: position 16,759 of record JAQGAP010000996.1, on the reverse strand, counting down.
TGCATTCCAGCTCTCATTCCAGCTCTTCAAATCAAAGCAGCGGCGAGCCCCTTCCGCTCTCTTACAGTTTGGGCTCTCACTCATCCATTCCTGAACGAGATGGCAATGGGAGTAACAGTCGCGCATCATCTCAGACCATCCCAAATAATAGAGGTGGGGCTAACGTAGTCAATCCTTCTGGTCAATCATCTGCTCTTGTCGAGGGAAAGGACAGCAGCTTCTCGCAGCTCTACTTGAACAACAGCAATGGTAAGTTGGACCATTCAGAGACTCATTTGGAGACTTTCTTCGTGAAAAACCTTTTATAATGTCTATTTGATTTTTTCTTAGATCGTGGAACATCCAACAGCAGCAGTAGCAGCGAGTCTGTTGCATCTTGGCCAGGACTTCAGCAGCCTCCAGCTATTGTGGGTCATCCTCCACAACCACCACCATACCAGCCACCTCCAGAGCACCCACTTAGCAATGGACGGGATTATGGTTCCAGTACGTCAATGATCGACGATTTTCATATTTATTCCTCTTCTTGATCACATGCGTATGTAAGAACTTTCACCAAACTACTTTTGACTTTGTTACAGGAATTGCAGCTGTCAAAGGTTTTACTGGTGCTGGTTCTGGGTTATCTGACAGCACTGGGAAACTAGAATTTGCGTAAGTTTTTTTCTTGTTGTTATTTATTCGAATAGGACAATTGTTTACCAGTTATATTATTAAATTCCAGGAAATGTGCAAGAACTCTCTACTCTTGTGTTGGCGAACATGATGGCGAGCTTTCTTTCGAACCAAATGAGATAATTTCGAATGGTAAGGAAAGCCGTTGAAAAAAACCTACGACTTTGATTTATTGTAACTTGAAATTGATTTTTTGAACCTTTTGTTTGCTTGTAGTTCGCCCATCTATTGAGCCGGGCTGGCTAGAAGGCACATTGCGAGGGAAGAAGGGACTGATTCCCGAAAACTACGTTGAGATCATCATTGAGCCCCTTTCCTGAAACTCGACTTCTACATGCTCTCAACTGACGAGAAGGAAACCCACGGCTCTCTTTGGGTTTCTCAAGCGTATGCATAAATTTTGAGCTGTTAAAGCCATCTCTGTTTCATTTCAGTTCAATTTCAATCAGTCCCCATTTAAGTCATGAACTCAACGAAACCCAGTCGAATTTACCAAAACCCCCAACTCAAATAGTATTCCTCAAACAATCAGCAATCACCACGTAAATTTAATAGATCCGGTCCTACAAGAAGTCAGTATGAAACTATACAAATGAAAATCACGATCTCATTTGTACATCCTTTCAATCGAAAATCAAACATATGCCATTTTTTCCGAAGAATTGTGTAAAATTTAAAGAGTATTTTTAAAGTTGTGTGATAGATATAAAAATCAAAACTGAAACCTTTCATGATCGACAATCCAAAATTTTACAAATTTTTATGGTAAAACACTATGTTGCAAAAAAAGCAGAGATTATTGCTTTGACGAAAAATCACTTTCACTCACGATTTCTACCCTCTGTTAATTACGACAAGAAAGCAAATATTTAGGAACGAAAATCGGCAGTAGAAAAATCGCTGAGCATCAGAAAGCCGATGAGTTAAGAACTTCCTTTTAGTAAGTGAGCTTCCGTATTAGTTGATTGAACAGCAAAAACCTTTTGTTGAAATGCCAAAAAATTGTCCTACAATGATACATTGTGCAACTTTGTAATCCAAGTGTGCAAATCCAGGTCTCCATACATAATACAATTTTCGTTTTCGCTACTTATATATTAATATCTTGGTATAAAAGTTTTATTTTTAATTGCCGGATAGGATGATTATTAGTGCGTATAACAATGACAATGAGAATTACACAATCAGAAAAGATTGAGTGGAAAAACTTTTAACTTAGATTTAATTTTTTTTAAATACTTATATTTCGACGACTCCGTTTGGAACCAAGTTTACGGTTTACCTTATAAGTTGAGAAAATCATACCCGCACGCACATTTGCACATGACCACACCCTATTAGTTAGAGTATACAAGGTTGATGTTTGAATGAGCATCATTGTCATGAAAGAAAATTAAGTAGTCAGTTTTAAATGTGCCATTTGTTTTTTCGATGCTGTGGAGTAGAGATGATGATTATGATGATCATCTTCTCCCTTTCATTTGGGTTAGGACAGTGTGAACAATTTTTAATTTTCGTATTCATCCCATTACTACTACGTGTTACTCTCGATATGTAACGATACGATATAGGAACCTGTTTTACAGATAAGCATTTATTCTTGATGTACAGCTAGTGGAAATGGATGTCATGTCATGTTCGTTCAAAGTTTCTCTCTCAGTGTTATTTTGTGGCATTTAATAGTACTACAGAAAATGTTTTTCTCAAGTTCCTGAAAATGCAGCGATTATGCCAGATGCACCATATGATACAAGGATTCGTAGCTGGTAGGATTTTAGGCTAGTTCATCATTACTTAGGGTAGGATAGATGTATTATGATGGTAGGAGATGGACAGCTTAATATTAACTGTCCTTCCATTCGTGTGTCAAGTAATATATACATAGGTGTAAATGAAAGCAAACGGCAGAGATCTTAATGAAAGGTATAAATGCGGGAAAAGTATATAGTGCATATCTACGACGTCGGATCCGATTGCTTGCTTCACATTACGTCTGAAAGCAGAGGGAGTGGATGAAGGGAAAAAAGGAGTTTACAAAGAGTTATCTTACTAATATTATTGTTATTATCATTGGTACGAATATTATGTCGTAGATACATATACACATGATAACTGTTAGATAATATGTTAGCTGTGTGCCCCACTAATGGACACAAGGCCCAACCCGTGATGATGAGACGCAATCAATGAGTTATGTCGTTGACTGCTGTAAGGATTCATGATTTGTTGTCATTCTTGAAAGGTGCTAGCCCAGACACATATTAAAATAGGACCCATTGAAAGTTAAAGAGAAATGATGATTGTAAACTCCTAGCGAGTTTAGGTTTAGGTACGTAGGTAGGAAAGTAGACTAGGAAAATATTCTTAGAGGAGATGATGCAGTTTTAGACTAACTTCAGATTATGAATTTAAGAGTGGAGCCAGAAGTGGGATGCGATGAAATGAGATTCTTATAAAACGACTTAATTGATGTTTTTGATCTTCCCCTTTATTCCTGTATTATAATGGCTATGACATGTAGCAACCCAATACAGAGACAGATACCTTGGTATATATAGATTAACTGTGTAAATTCTGAATGAAAGAGTGTAACTTATTACCTACTTGTATATTAGAATAGTAATCAAGTTTTGTATATTGTAAGTGACTACAAAAAAAGTTCTTATGTATAAATGTAAACCCAGCTAGAGTTTAGAAGATTTATTAGATGACCAGTGCAGGTGAAAGTTACGCGGTCAAAAGAAAAGTCCATTATTGAATTATCTTACACGATACGATATAATTGCAGTTGTAGGTGAATACAGGAAGAAGAGAAAGGAGCACAAAGAGATATAAAGTATCTAACGTCAAACGTAAAAAATATATATATGAAATATAAATATATATGAACTTTATCCATTCTCGCTTCTACTGTTCTTCATTACCGCAGTTAAACTATTATTGCAAAGAAAGGTAAAAGTGTTAATATTATAAAAAGATAAGGGAAAAAGTATTTATAGAGGAGTTTACTTAGCGAACATTCATTCAAATGTTCGAAAGTATCTTCATCTCTCCAATCACACCAGAATGCACAGGGCTGCTGCAAAGAGCCATGCATATTACGCATATGAATTACGTGCGTGCTAGTTTGGATTTGTACGATGTAACTCTAGTATAACGATTATGATAAGAAGAGTATTTTATTATTTTTTCGTTAACTGTGTCTTCCTCGAATTGTTTGCCCTTTCCATAAGTGTTTTCCTTTAGGGTTGAAGAATGAAGATGCCGATATATGATGTAGGATAATGTTAGCTAGCTAGTTGGAAACAACTTTGACCGGTCGCGACAAACTAGTGCGGTGTTTTGTTATGATGACATTATTGTTCTGTTGTTATAATTATGATCATGATGATTATCTGTTTCATTCATGCGTGCTCATATTTTACTTACTGCTTAATTTGTACTGAACCTGTTGAACTGAATTATTTAATTTCTGTAAAAGTATAAGGGTTTGCTTGTAAAAATATTTATTTGTACTCTTCAACCATATAATACCTACAGGTACTAGCTAGTTAGCAAAATTCCCGTTTGTTAGCAGCAAGTAAATTTAAAAATTGTGTCAAACTATGTTTCCTTACAATCTTAACTATGTGTTATGCCATACATCCATATATTACATGTCTATTTGTGTGAACGTTATAGTCATTAGTGAAGCCGTGAAATTGAGTACTTACTTACAATGTTTATGTCATTTCAATCATTCAATTCCGTAGAAATCCGTTGTAGAAAGGAGAGTAGATATTGTAGAAACTGTGGATCGGTTCATGAAATTCGCAATTTCAATATTACTTACTTACTTAGTTAGTTGGTCAATCGGCGATCATCAGCTTTGTTCATCGTCTTTTTTTGAAAACAAATTTAATTTAATGCTACCCAGTTTGTTTTGCTATGAATTATATCTTTCAGAGTAAACAGTACGCTTATGTTTTGTGCTTCTTCAAAGTAGTACTTTTAGTTTTTGATCTTCTTTCGACGTACATTATTTCTGTTTTACTTATTTACATGTATTATTATCCTTTGCATTTGTAATATTTCTTTGAGTTTATGTTTCAAACAATGCCAAATTACTATTCAAATGATTTTAAGAAAAAAAACTTTTTGGTTCTGTAAGGTTTTTGTATGCTGTGCGAGCCAGTCTAATGATACATGTTAGATTTCTACTTATTGTCAAAAAATAAATAAATATTATATTGATGTATTGAAAATCCTGGGTGTACTTGCTCCATTTCATTTCTTACATGATTTCTCAGGGTCATTCACATTATGGGTACGGATTAATAAGCAATTTTTTTACTCATATCACAAGCATCCTCTAAGAGCACATCTATTTTAGTCGTTTTACCTCTTGTGATTGAGCATCTCGATACAACAATGCAATTATGACGTCCAGCATCAAGCTTCGCAATTCACAACTGCTTTTAAAAAGAATTTCTTGGAATCTACGTCCAGCTTTTTTCTTCGCGTCATCACTTTTTTGCACACTGTTCAAAGGAATAAACCACAAGATTGTTAAGAGATGACAAAACAATACGCATTCAAACAAGGGATCTGACCATTATGAAAATCTGGAGAATAACGTGAGAATGGCAGATAGTTTTTATTGGTTGAGAGCATCTGCAAAGGTACCTGAGCTGCGATAATTTTTTTGTTGTAATCGCACAAGAAACAAAATAATTCCATCGCTTTGGTGCTTATTATCTCCAGGGTGTATATAAATGTGCTGCATGCTCACTTTCGTTCGTCATTTTTACTTTTTGCAGGCACGCAACCGGACTCAAAAGGGTGATCGTTAGCGTGAATAAATTTGAACACAGGTTGTGTTGTTGGATTTCCATTAGTATAATTTCATAAGTTTGAGTTTGTCAAAAGTGAACTGATACAGTGTACCGTGCTAGCATTGCTGGGTAAGTGAATTGGCGATGGAGTTACATAAATTTGGACAGTAATGGTTCGTGGACATCAAAAACAAAGCTTGGCAAAATTCCTAATGACTCATCACAATCATTTCATAGTGATCAGAAAAAATAGCTCAGAGTGAAAAGGACGAGTCACACGATCCCAGTGCTTTTTATAGGAAAGTGACCTTCGAGAATTCTCTAGTAAAGCCCGCAGGGTTGTCGTGACATTGAAACTAAAGCGTCGTCAATTGAAACCTATATCAATATACAAAGAAAAATTTCTGTTTCAAGCTCATACAATATTCGACGTAATTAATTCAAACTAATTTCCGTTTTCACCCTACATGATAGGTCAAAGTTGGCTGCATAACAGTCCAACCATTGACAAGAAAGGTTTCTATTTCCTTGTTCGTTGTTCGGTAACCTTAGCCTGTTGTCTCATGCTGTATACCTGACGTGAGCCTAATTCTGGTTTCATGGTGGAAATCTACCTACCTGATCTACTACGGTTATTCCTCACGCTGGCACTGATTCCACCAAAAGATTTCATGGTTGGTCGTCCCGTTATGGAAAGCCGGGGCTATTTGCATGACTTCTACCTATAAATGTCCAAATATGTGCAATAAAAACCATCCACGGATGGAATGCTATCTTGCTCATCTCTTTGTTCATGCAAATTATAATGGCTACCTTGACCATTATGCATGCAGTCAAAAATGGAAAACAGGGAAAGAGATCATAATGTCAGGTTTTACAACGTGATCACTGCCGATAACGTCATGCTGACAGGTGAAACAATGAATCGTTGTACATACTAATTTCAAGATGAAAATCTTGCTGTATAATGCTACAGCCAGCATCACTCTTGTCTGATCATTTCCTACACATGGAGATGATGCACGCAATTATTGTACAACTCCAAGAGGAGTCACGGCCAGTAGTCCATATATGTCCAAAATTGAATTAATTTGAGCAAAGGATAAAGTTTCCATGCTGTAGTTAGAGTTGGAATAGAGGAATAAGAATATGTGTGTTTGATGAGGCATTACAGAACAAGCTTCAGTTAGGAATGATCAATTGATGAGACTTATATTCACAATATTTTTTCTCCTAGGTTCGGACAAGCGCAGAAAAATGTGGAGAATAGCTGATTTTTTTCAGTTATTAGTTATTATCACAATATTTGCACATAGCCATGGGCAAGGCAAGTCAGTTAAGATAGTAAATGAAGGGGGTAATGGGACTGCTCCAAGACTTGGTCTACTAGCTTCGACTCTGGGTAAATAAAAACAGGAAAGAACAGTGGAACTGTGTTTCTTCTGACAGGATAAATCATCAATTATAAACTGTTTTCAGGCATTGATGCCGTTCCGGGATATGGTGATAGCTCCGCAGCAGCCGCCCCTGCAGGTGTTCCATCTCAAGACTATCTTCCAACAGGGGGTGCTCCCGCTCTTGCAGAATACACAAGCGATGGAGGAATTCATGGAGGAAACTTAGTCAGTCCTAACCAGTGTCAGTGTGTCCCTGTTGAACATTGTCCATCATTGGGTGGTGGTCAAGGACAACAGGGCGGCGTTGTTCCTATTCCCGGGGGAGGTGGTGGTGGTTCCTATGAAGGAGGGCAAGGTGGAAATATACCAGTTATTGGAGGAGGTGATGGTAGTTATGCAGGAGGTCAGCAAGGAGGAAACTTGCCAGCTATTGGCGGTGGAGGTGATGGCTCTTATGCTGGAGGACAACAAGGAGGAAACATACCAGTTGGACCTGGAACTGACACTGGACTTCAGCCTGGATATGGACCAGGTGAATCTGGAGGTGGTCAACCAAACACTGATGGGGCTGGACTTCTTGATTTAAGAATTGTGAACAGGGTACTCATTTAATCTTATTAGTTCTTCCCCTTCAACAAAGGTGCAGTAGTTTGTAAATTTGTTGTAAATTTCCACAGCCCCCAAGACCAGGTGGCGTACAATGTCTCAATGGCCAAGTATTTTGCTGCGATGTTCAACCACCAAACCCGGGACAAGGAGGATCAGGTGGTGATTATACTGGCTATGCTAACTGCGGTGCTAGAAAATATATTGACGTTCCAAGCAAAAAGTTGGAATATGGAGAAGTGAGAAAAACAAAATGATAATAATTTTACAGATTTTTCTTCAATTGACACGTAGAGGCTTATTGAAGTTCACAAAGACTGTAATTTTGAATATATTGATTTCCTCAGGCAAAATTTGGTGCTTATCCATGGATGGCTGTAATCCTTGGAAAGGGTAATAACTACGTTGGAGCAGGGGCTTTGATTTCACCATACTATGTGCTTACCGCAGCCCATAAAATTAAGTCTTGGAAGTAAGAAGGCCTAAGGAGTGCTTCAGTGCTTCATTCTTATTACAATGTCAATATGCTTTCTGTTAAGGTGTAATTTTCTATTAACACCGACGTTTTCCATTCATAATGTCTTGATAGGCCTGGTGCAACAATGAAGGTCAGACTTGGTGAATGGAATGCCAAGGAAGATGATGAGCCCTACAAAAATGTTGAAGTTCCAATTGAGAGTGTACTTATTCATCCTGGCTTCAACATTGACAATCTTCAAAATGACGTTGCTTTGGTGAGGCTGGCAAAACCCGTTGATGTCAAAGCTTATCCCCATATTGAAGCAGCTTGCTTGCCCCAAAAGGGTTATCAATACACTGGTCAAAGGTACAACTTAATTTGCACGGCAAAAAGTTTGGTTTGAATTTGAATTGCAGTAAATAACTGACATTTTGGGGGTGCATAGATGCTGGGTTGCAGGGTTTGGTAAGGATGCATTTGGAAATGGAAAGCATTCGTACATTATGAAGGAAGTAGACCTGCCAATTGTGGATCAAGACATATGTGAGCAGAGATTGCGAACCACGCGACTTGGCAATTACTTCCAGCTCAACCGCTACAGCTTCCTTTGTGCTGGAGGTGAGGAGGGCAAAGACGCTTGCACAGGAGACGGAGGCTCTCCTCTTGTTTGTGACACTGGGAAAGGATGGCAAGTTGTTGGCCTAGTGGCTTGGGGAATTGGGTGTGCTGACTATGGAATTCCAGGTTTGACTTTGAACAAATAAAAACATTTCGATTAAACACAATGTTTTACATTCAACATATTATACCCATTATTTACAGGAGTTTATGTAAACGTGCCCAACTACGCCGACTGGATAAATGAGGAAATTTACAGATATTAAAAGTAAATTTGTTTCCATTTGAGCTGCTCTTCCTCTACTTTCTAATTTTACCAATATTAATCCTAATAGCTTTTGTTATTATTATCAAATGTCAAACGTCATGGGAATGACCAACTGTTTTTCCCTGTGGCCCAATTTCGATGGAATAAATTGCTTTGACTTTGGAAGTTTTATGAAATGATGAAATTGTAAACGAAACCTTAATTTTGTCATTCATTGGAATAACATGTCATCACACTAATCATACATAATTAACGGACTGTCATTTGTGATGTTTATTATTGCTACATTTGTACATAATGCTTTGGTGGCTTGTTCATACACATCCATCTTTGTGCACTTAAAATCTACAGTATTAATGCCATAAAAGGTTATTTAGATACACAGTGAAATTGTGGAACAATTTCCCATCCAAATACGATCATTATGCAGGCAATTTAGTAATATTTAAGACCTATTTTGCATTTTTCGTTGGAAGATTACTCAATTTAATATAATTTTATTTCATTGAAAATTCGTCATCACTTAAATTTCATAGCAACCTTCCACAGTTTTGATTGTACAACTCCAACTTGAAACACTTGTCTGTATATTTCATATTCCTGAAATTGTGTTAGAGGTTTGCTCCTTCTAGACTGCTTTCCTCATCTTATTTCACGTTGCATGCTGTTGCTGACGTACTTACAAGAAGCAGGGTTGAACGTTGTACTCCTTTTCTTCCGTCATCTTCAGACGCTTTCCTTTCACTTGCTATATAATTCACAAAAGTGAAACCCTAAGGTAAGCCAGGGCTAGGAGCAACATTTTACGAAATACGTTTGGTGGAAGAATGGATACCTGTTGGTGGTTGGTAAGTACACGCTAAAAGTGAAAAGATAGCACACAGCAACCATCCATTTGGGGTAAGAAGAGGAGTAGAAGGATACTATATGTTGGAGGCATCCATCCACTAACTCCAGAGCCACGGAGGATAACAGGACTTTAGAGAACATGAAATACGCAAACCTGTGTCACTTTCATGTGATGTTAGGTCTTGGTCTCATCTCGCTCGCTGTGGTTGTTAACTTTCAATAAATATCCGGCTCTTCACTTCTCCACTTCCAGTTCACATTTCTCTAGTTTGAGATACACGTTTTAGAGGCTCTTGGTTGGAAGGGGAGCTTTTACCACTTTTTGTAACAAACTGCTTTCAATCCTTCATATTTCCACGACAGTCTTAACAGACTACGAATAAGTGAGCTGGAATAGAAGCGGAAGCACTCCAGTTCGTGAGTCGGTTATTCAATTGCAGTCGTTGTGAACTTGGCGAACCGCAGCTCATTCTTGCAAACTTGTACTTTCTTTTAGTGATTATGGTCAAGATCAAATGACAATTGACCTTACAGACATTTTTCCTGTTTTTCTTTTTACATAAGGTTCCCACGATTGGAGGAAAACGCTACAGCTCTTTTCTCTTGAATGAAAAATAAGCAAAAATACATATTTCTCAAGTGTAGGGTAGGTTTGCAAATAGTGTAATTTAGTCTTTACAGATTTACACTGCACCGTAACTGGAAAACCGTGAACTTCAGTCAACTGGATACAAAGTGGAAGCACTTGTTATCGGAAAAATGTAAGCAACAGTTATTCATCTCTCAATTGTACGCTTGTTGTTGCTTAAATGTTTTTGGTGTGCAATTTTAAAATCGCAGAATCAATAGGCTATCGAAACTGCTTAATGTTTAATATTTTTAAATGGTCCCTTTAGGCACTTTTTGTTACAGCTTCTGTTTCAAATGTATAGTTTTAGAAATGCGTAGGTTGATTCGAATATTTAAAGTATTCTTTTAGGATTACGCCATTACATCGGTTTATATATTAGGCATAAATATTTAATGCTTAAACCAGCAAGTTTTCTTGCATGTAACCTTTGCATGCATGCATGCATTTTGCTTAACTATGTGAAGGAGAAATATTAAAGCATCTGAAATCTTAACGGACGCTTTCCCCAACTACGGTTGTATCAAATCGAACTGTTGCATGCGATGTAAGCAATTCTATGCCATTCCAGGGAGTTGAAACGATTATGGAGAAAATGGACAAACGAAACAGACGGAGTGGCGAAGGAAAGAAAGAAATTTTTTATGGTATTTTATCCCGTTTTTATATACAAATGTGGCAACATAACGTGAAGCTACAAAAACATGTTTGTAGCGTAATATGTTATGCACACATGAATATTTCAAGAAACGGTCGTCTCCGGGGATGTTGGATGGAGCGCTTATTCAGGAAATTGAATTTTACCAATTGTCTCGACCAATTTAAAACTCACGTTGTAGGTAGTATCCATTCAAAATCTTATCCAAAACAGCGAGTACCAAACAATAAATTATTCATCAAAGCATGTGTTTCTGAACATTAGAGTCCATTATGCGTGGGAATCCGTGGTATTCCATTAATATTATATACCTTGCATTGCATTATAGGTAGGTAGATAACTTTAGATAATTAGAAAATGTTTTGATTCAAACTTGATTGAAGGAAACTAATGCTTGCCATGCATGTTCAGAGCAGACGACCTCAAGAAACCTGCTGATATGCAGGTTAATATTCAGGCTTGTTTATAGTCATCCAATTTTCATAATTTCAAATGGGTGCATCCATCGCAATTATATAACGATTTCTTAATCATATCTGACGTGACATGGTATTGGATGAAATAATCTCGACAAAACGTTCCTTATTCCCCCTTTGCTGCTCCGTTTTATTATCCTTCCAAACATCAGAACGTGAATGCACGCATGAAGCAGCACCTACTTCCGTAGGGGCAACCTGAAACAAAGGAAATTTCCATTGCTCTTGAACACATACACGTTGTGTTGTGTATTAAGATCAGCGGATGAAGCAACCCCCTAAACCTTTTCTTAACTTTTTCGGTCTCTCGGCCTAGCCAGTCTTTATAAACATGCTTTACGGACAGAGTGAAAATCCAACTTCTGCATGCTGAATGAAATCTACAAACCTCATAGGCTACTTTTACAATTTCATAATTACGACGTTTTCTCTGCTGACTAAAACAATTTACCGTTGTGTCAAAAGTAAGCCCTTAAATAGAAATGCATACTCGGTCCAAAAAAAATACACCGTCAATTTACAAACCATATAATTTTGTTCTTACGTAAGTTCCTGCATCCGGTTCAATGCAGTTTGGCATACCGCTTACACCCACGTGTTTCCTATAATAGAATGGTTGCCTGAGTTATTTCTAAAATTAGCACTTCATAGAACAGGTTACCTTCATTGCGGACTGTAAATATTTCACAATTACTGTGCATGTTTCTAGTAGCATCAAATATGGTTGGGAATTTGCACAAAATCGTTGCTGGGCCCTTCTCAATTTTTGATATATGCATACTTAATAATGCAGTAATAACTCATGAGGCTGGTGATCTTCAACCTGCCCTGATGTACTTGAATCCGCTTCTATTCTGAATTTTTGTTGAGCAAATACGTAAATATACCGAAACGATACTCAACAAATGTTTCTCTTCCCTTTGTATTAATTACTCCTATACGTAACAATTAGCTTTGCCACGGAAGCTCCAAAAACACTCCATGACTGTGGACTGCAAATACTATAGACAAAAGCAGAATTTTTGTTTTGTTTCATTTTAAAATGGAACGAAGGGATTTGAGTGGATGTGCTTATGTTGTATATTATGTCACTCACTGTTTTCCTAACAATTTGTAGTTTTATAATTGTTCCTGTCGCACGTTTGATCTCTACAACGACGTAAGACAAAACTATATAAGACATGGAGACTCGACTGTCGCCCACACTACGCATTCCAATCCAACATAAGCACATACTTGATGCTTAAACGAATGTATACTTCCCGTCCATTTTACGGTATCCACGCTATGCATTTTGCACTTGTTTTTATGATTTGCGTTCTTTTCTCCCTCATTATATCTATTATCGTGCAGCAGTAAAAAGAATTGTGAAATTCCAAACGCGTATTTCGTCTTCCACCTCGCTGTTCGTCTTGCTGGCTTGTTTACCCTCGTTAGACAAAAAATCTGAGCAAGGCAAATTGAAGCTGTGTCGCCTTTTGAAATTTGATGGCGTGCAGGTGTAAATGTCTTCTACTTTGTTGTGAATCATCACTAACAACCTACCCGTTAAAATATATATATTAAATACCACCGTTTAGGTTGTAAAAAATATCGCTATATCGGTGTAAAGTGGAAGTCAAGCAGAACTACTTTCTAGCTCTTAACCTTACTACTACTTGTCTGATTTGATGATTGCTCCTAGTTGTTACAATCCACAAAGGAAAGTGGGAAGATGAAAAGTTGAAACACTTTTTTTTTATTGTACAGGCAGTAAAAACATACAATTTTTGTCTGGAAACGGAAGAAAAACAACTTGATGAATTTGCATGCATTAGAATTGTTCTTGTAGGTTTCAAAGTGAGTGGGAATGGAGTGGTGTGTATTCAATAAAAGTTTAAAAAACGTATGAATGCAAATGGAAAAGTAGCACTCATAGCAGCACTTCCTTTCATGTAGGTCCACTTCTTGTTGTAGTTGAGTGACTAAATACCTGGAAAATTGGGTGTTTTCTTATGATAATTCATGAAACTCGCGTGTGGTTATGAAGCATGTGCTGGATGTTTTACCTCTGCATGCCTAATGCAGTATTTGTAGGTAGGGTCGGATGTTGGATATGCGACTGGTATATTGTTTCTTTCCTTTCATCTTATGCAAAATTCTTACGTAAATTTTCTCCCATCACAAGATCATCATTATCGTCATCGCTTCATCGTTGCATCATTATCTCTATTGTTTCTGTATGTACAGTGAGTTTTATTCCGCTGGATTTGTAAAAGTAAGAGAAAAAAGAGACGCCTTTACACAATGACTTGCCCGATTTGATATATTCCGTTTAGAACACGAATGTTGAATGTGTAACAAAGTTTTATTGATAACAGTATTGTACTCGATGATGCAGTGAGCATATTTGAAATAGAATGTCCGTAAATTCATACAAGAAGCTATTTTACACTTGCCTACACAACGACAAAGAGTACATATCTCTGATGCAAATATTACGATTAGAGTTAACCCGCGAGGTTTGCTAATAATAATTTATTGAGCCGTACATTTACGTCAAAAATCATTTGCCTACATCTTTTTCAAAGGAAGGCCTTCACCTCCAAGGAAACTCGTTGCGGGGGAGTTTCTAACTTTTACGATAGTTCAATACCAATTCGATAATGGGAGTGGCAATTGTGTCTAGGTTTCTGTCTGCATTGTTACAATTTCTTTTGTGTGGCTTTCACCCATTCCTACTGAAAACTGTGTTTGGTTATCCACAACAAAGCATAAAATTTCAATTTTAGGACCTCGAAAAACCCAACTTTGTTGCGGACATAACATTTTTTGTCAACACAATTAACATAGCAAGCCCCCGCGATTATTAATTTCATTGTCAGGTTGGAAAATTGGAGTTGAGAAACCACAAAGAAACGTATTGAAATTGTACAAAGAGCGAGGAATGATTCCGGGTAAATTTGCCACAATGGAAGAATACTATTCAGGTGTACTGCAACTTTTAACTTACAACTTTGTTACTCAATTGATAGTAACGTTTTTCTCGCCACTACACAAGTAAACTTACTCACTCGCGTCTACAGTGTATGCTCTAAAGTTTACTTGACCTGTTGTGTTCCGCTTCACTTTCATTGATGTTATTAGTATTGACGCTTTGGGAGGGAACCACAATTTCTGAGTCACTTTCTTTATTGGTACATACACTATATATTTCGTTGGCCATTGATTTGTTCAAACATCAATTATTAAGTGAACGTATGTCTTGGAAATGTGGACTTTTTCACACTGCTGAGTCGCCCTATAATGCACACACAATCGGTGTTATGTGATTTACAAATCCATCCACCATGTTCGTCCTACGAAGTTGCCACGGACTTATTTCTTCTTTCAATCAGTTGCTCTCCAGAATGTCCAATTCATGTGTGCAATTCCTATTAAATCATGACATTCATTCAGAGGCCCCTCGATTTATGTGGAACATGAATCCCTAGCGAACCAAGTCGAAGAGGAAAACATCAAGACGAACATGTGTGCATCCCATTTTTGTGTAGGAAAAGCAGTTTATTGTCAGGTACAACCCTCAGCCTACTTGAGATACTCTAGCATATTGTTATTATATAATTTAGAGAGAAATTGGCTATGGGCGAATAACTATTGATATGGGAAATCCTTAAGCTTTAACGGTATGTAGCACGTTGCCCCGCAGGCAATTAGAAACTATCGGATGCGATGATATTTCTTCAGCTGCACCGCATTCATGTTGTTACAGTAGAGTCAGTCAACTTGTAGAAATGTCTATCCTTTCTGTTTACCTCACTTCATGCTTATCATGTAGTAAAAAGTCAGTTTCAAACTGCAAAGCTTTAATTCCAAATCTCACGAAATATTTGGAATCGGCGAATAGAACAGTGAAATAATGAGTCAGTTTTTATAGTTGATTTTAGTACAAATTTAACAGCTAAAAACGAATCTTTAATTCCATTAAACTTCAATTTTTAAATAAAAATTAAATAACAATAATCTAGCACACAACAACTTAAAATACGCAATTTGGAAAGCATAAAATCCAATAGCAATATGTTTCTGAGCCAAATGAACTTCGTTCAAAACGTTTCCAAATTATAAAAACAACGTTTTTGAAAATTAACCTAGAGTATTTTGAGTTGCTCAAATATGTTATGTGTAAATTTCTGTTATATGATCGGTAAGATTCTTCAGCAGATTGGAAAATATGCACATGGAGCTACCTTTTTTATGATTAAATGTAAGGCAATAAAATGGATGTTTTCCCAGAGCTCGCTTTGTCTGTCCAACGGAGGACCATAAATAAAATGGCTACTACTCCAAATAAAATGGCTGTATGAACCAAATAGTTTTACAACTGTCACAATATACCGTATATTGGAACGACACGTATTGAAAAGAAACCTGCCTTTGTTTATTTGTGAATCGTACAGTTGTCCTGTTTAAAATGAGAAGTTAGTGCAAGATTACTAATGCCTGGCTGAGTTTATAGTTAGAAAAGCTACTGGTGATCACGACTTAAATATTTATTACTTCACATAAAATATTAGTTCTATTTTTCGGGTTTCAAATCATTTTCCGATGGTCGAAATTCACCAAACCGGAACAAGTACATTTTTTCACAATGCAGATCACTAAATGATTTTTCAAACAACACTCCGTCTCCCATCAAAGAAACGAAATGTGTTTTCAAAATCACACTATCGTAAAATATCTTTCCTGTTGTCACTTAACTTGTGTACCCAGAAAATCGTGCTTAAACTGCAAGGCTACACTCACTCATCAAAAACTCATCCTTGTCAGAACGAAGCACACGTAGTTCCTCTTCATGCATGCATACATATTTGGTCATTTGAAAGGGTGATAGCATAGTAAGTAAACCTTGTTTTATTATCCTCTTCCGTTATCTCCGAGCAGTTAAGTTGGAACGGAGATGGAGAGCAAACACCCGAGTTTGAAGTCATTAATAATCGTATGCACCTCGCTAAGCTGGGAAAGTCGGTAAAATTCATTAACGGATCGTTAAGCACGGAGAAAGGACTTCTTAGCAGGGAGTATATTTCTACGACCATGTATTTTAGTGTTTGAAAGAATGAAGCTGTATGGCAGTAGGTAATAAACCCGACAAATCGAGACATAAAGATGTACCTTAAGACAAGTTTATTACATAATTTGTGGCTTGGGAATCAGAAATGAAATTTTCTATAAACTGACTTTCATTTGATAAATCACAACCCAAGTGTGTCATTTGTGCGTGACCTTTGACCTTGTTTGACTACCCGACTGCATATTTAAAATCAGCAC
>JAQGAP010000995.1:0-24007 GCA_034697805.1 Orchesella bifasciata | reverse complement strand
TCTGAATTAAACTTTTAAAGTTCTAGGGTTTATACAATGATAAATACAAAACACTGTTATGCATTTGTGGTCCAATTTCGAAGAATTTCGAGTAAATTATTTTCTGTGGTCCCTGTTATTATATACCTTCACGGTATCACCTCAGTCGTTGTCTGACTGTCAACACGATACCTTTCGAGCCGCCTGAGTTTGTGAAAGTCTGAATTTATCTATCGATTGCTTAGGTCAACGCGAAGGCTGAGTACGAAGATGTGTTTTCTGGCGTGACGGAAACTTGGCCAATTGATAAGCTAAACCAATATGAAAGGCGTCACATATAGTTTGTGATACATCGTTTGAAAGCTACTGCAGGGCTGATTATAAATTTGAAATTTAAATCGAAACTTCCAAACAAGTTCGAAAATCACGATTAATTGTTTCGAATGACTAACATGGCTTGTGATATATCAATCGAATGCTACTGCTGTGCTGGTTATAAATATTTAGTTGATCAGTCGAAAAGGTCGAAGGTCACCCACATATGATACCTATGTGCTAACCAATGAAAACTGGTTTATAGAAGATTTCATTTATGAATCCTTGTCACAAATTACCGAATAAAATTGTGTAAAGGTACATCTTTACGTCTCGATTTGTCGGGTTTGTTATATGTATAATATATATATATTTATTATATAAGTTTTTTATATCGTATTAAAACTAGGCACTTCGGAAATTAATTATTTTCCTTATTTAAAATTATTTATGCTCCTTGAAGTATTTGATGTACTAAATCAAAGCATTCTGACCAAACAAATTTATTCCAAAAATTCAATCCAAAGCACAAAATATTTTGGCTTACCTTCTCGGATTTCGATTGCAATAAAATCTATTACCGAAAGACTTCGGCGAAGTGATTCAACATTTAGTTAGAATTTGAATATTTGTCCAAACGAAACAGCTATGAGTGAGTTAGGCAATGCAAGATACAAAACTCCTATAAAGCTCTGGTTGTATAATGACGACGGATAAATTAAAGTGGATATTAGATAAAAGTAGAATCTCAAACGAAAGTAGATAAAAGTTTAAACAGGTTATTCTAGAAAAAAGCAACCACAAGCTTTCCGCTGTTTCTTCTCACTTTGAATTCTGATCACTTTCGTTTATCAAAGCAGTTAAAATTTAAATACAGAAATGCAGTCCCAATTCAGCAGGAGTATGCAAACAATTTAGAGCATGATCATCAGAGGAGTATGAGATCATTTCATAGCATACTCATCAGAAGAGAAAGGAGCATTTTTAAATTTTATAAATTGCGTGAAAATTCATACACAACAATAAATACCAAAAACCATATAAGTTGTCAAGTAAAGTATTTTACAAACATTGTTGGTGGTTTTAATCGCTAACCATTGTATAATTTTAAGAACGTTTCATCTTCAAATCTCTTGTAATTTTGTTCCAATTTCACGGGTATTTTTTCGAAATTATAGAAACGTTTTAATTGCCTGCTAGAAAATGTTATGGAACATGTTTTGGAATGTTTGTTTCTAAACATCCCAGAAAATGTCGTTCCTTTTTAAAGACCTTAAAAAATAAGCTTTTGGGTACGGAATGAATCAAAATATTTTGGAAGTTTCAAACACATGTTTTTTTCGGATAGCTTGCCATGTTTAAATAGATGTGTTAGAGTGTGATTTAGATTAGAACTTAATACACATAAAGTTGTCCAACTTATTTCAGCGAATTTGGTTTTGCAAGCAATCCTACCTGTTGCAGGCGTTTTTAAAAGTAAAATCATGTTTTAAATGTTTGTTGGAGTTGAATTTTGTAAATATTAATCAAGATCAATATACAATCCGAACCTCATAACAAGGCCCTCTCAAAAAGGGGAAAGAAACTTCAAAGAAATAGGATACTATTCTATGATATAACTGATAGTTATGTAGTGTTTGTACGGGTTCGAAAACTGTTATTAGTTAAGAAATTTTTGTTTGCCAATAATCCTGTTACAGGGTATAGACGATAGGTACATGAATGATACATCATACTGACCCCATAAGTGTGTATATATGACATTCATCGAGACTTTTTAATTTTTTTTTGAACATATACCAGAAATAATAGAGTGACCCTGGTGGGTCCACCTTGGAAACCAGTTTTTTTCATGTGAGTCAAAAATTATTGTGTTTGGAATTGATATCAAATTGATTTCAGTTCTTCGGCCACTAGTTGTACGTTTTGACGTTTGAATGGTCCAGATAGGATATTCCGATCCGGAGATATGAATTGATTTGTGTTTTGCACCATCGTATAACTACATACTTATTCAAAACTTTTTCGAATGCACGTAGTAACAGTTACTGCTACTAGTACATATCTCGTTGTTTCTCTGAAGAAAAAGGTTTTTCGCAGAAGGTTTGCCTTCCCAATATTATTCTAAGCTGAATTGGTTGCCTTTAGCTAGATAAAAGTTGAAATACGTTATGAAAAAAGAATAAGCAGAAATTAAAGTTTATTCTTAAATCCACTCGCCCCGGAATTATGCAAAAACTAAATTATTTACCACAAGCTTTTCAATATTTCATTAGAACTCTGGTCAATTCCTAATGCAGTTAAAATTTAAACGTGGAAACATATTTAGGGGCAGTGGAAATCCCGCTTTCAGCTACTAAAAAAATGAAAAACGGTTTCCTGTAGAAGCCATTGCTAGCTATTCCAAAAGTATGTTTTGAAATATGCTTTGTAAACTATTCATAAGCTTGTTTTCGTAAATTTGGGAGCTAGTTGTTGAGGACCTTTCAATCGAACCTCCTAAATTTTTAAGAGCGTTTGAACCTTTCAATTACTGAATGAATAAAAAAACTTGGTAGTTTGATACCTAAAAACATATTTAAGTTTCGGGAAGCTTGCTATGTAATGTATTTAATTCTTAACCGAAAGCAATTTACCTTACAATTTAAATTAATAGATTTATCCAAACGAATAGAAAAAAAAAGTTGAGGTAAAATATTATATAAAACTCCAATAAGCCTTGGTTGTGATATAAATTGAATTCCCAAATCAAGTCCGCATAGATATTGAATATTTCTTGATTGAAGTACCTTGATTGTGCAACGACTAAAAAAATTCTAGAACATAACCAAAAGCTCTTTTTCTTTTCTGTCATTCCACGTCGATTGAGTCCGGACACTTTTCATTTACAAAAGCAGGCAAAAAACTGTAAAAATGCTCTCCGAATTAAGCAAACGTGTTATCAAGCTTCGGCTACAAGTTGCTAGCTACACCTACTGCGCGGTGATGCACTGGGATACGATATCTGACAAGTGCGTACTGATTTCCGGTTACGTCTACTGGTGCATGTGTTTTTATGTAAGAATGTCTTGTGTTTTATAAGAAATAGTTTTTAGGTATCCTTAATGTATCCTTATAGATATCCTCATGTATTTTCATAGCTAAGTACATTTTAACTGTTTTGATGTGTTTATAACTTTTGATCCCACATCATTTTATATAGACATATAGATTTAAAAGTTGTAGAAAATCATAGATAATGTATTAGTATGCAGAAAAATCTTACCGATGTCCGTAGGTTTAAAAGTTAGATAACTTCAGTATAGGATATTGGAGCTTGAGTAGCTGTGTTATGTACTTTAGCTATGTATATTGTGTAAGTGTTTGTATGGATCAAACTATTGTATGAGGCTTTGTCCTATAGTGTATTTGTATGAAGGGTGAAAACCATAGAATTGACTGCGCGCCATAATGTGAATGCGGAACATGCCTTTCCAGACCGATCAACACGGAGAGGAGGAACGCAAATTCTGATCACTTGCTCACAAACTTTCGCGGTGAACAGTCAAGAGAAAACTTGCTCTTGAACCTTTGAGGTGGGCAGTCAAGAATCACCACCAGAACCACGACGTAGTACTGTCAATTTGGGTTCCCTTCAGAACTTTTGTCTGATTGTAATGGTGATTGAAAGTGTATTTAATTGTATTGTTTGAATTTAATTGTTGTTGAATTAAATATTGTTGTAAAATCGTCAACAGCCCTAGTAGTTTGTGTTCCCAAGAATTGATTGGCTATTAGTTTATAGTTCACTTTTGGCTAAGCAGGCTTCACAAGGAAATAGCGATTTTGCAGTTGTTTAGAGCATTGTTTTACTAGCGCAAACCTAAAAGTGACAACCCAGATATTCAGGCTGAGTAATCCACCATAAGATAGGCTCTAATATTCTTCAGTAACTATACTGTGTCTATACTTTCTCTGCTTGTCAAACTTCCAGATTCCTTTTATTTCCTTTAAAATGTCCCCAACCCTCTCCTGTGCAAACTTTTCTAATTTTCCCTTTATTTTAAATATCCCGACTTTCTCCTACATAAACGTTCCTAATTTTGCTTTTTTTTCTAAACGTCCCAACTTAATTCTTCATTTTCAAAAAAATTCTGTGCTGGAATTTCTTCCTTCCAAGCATCCAAGTTTTGCTTACCTCTAAATTTATCAACTTTTTCCATATGAATTTCTCCAAAAGTGCTCCATCGGAATATAGCGTAATTTTCTGCTTCCGAACCTCCCATACCTTTCACTTTCTTTTAAATGTCTTAAGCTTCCCTTTCGACTTTCTCCAAACTTACGCTTCTTTCCAACCACACATTCTTTCTCTTCCTCCTTTGTGGTTTCCCTTTCTCTTCCCATCGTCCTTTGTCCTTTCTCTTCTTCTCTTCCCTTCCTCCTTTCCTTCGGTTTTCTCCACTTTTTCGCCCGTTTCTTCCGCTAGTTGGACTATAGCACTATAGAAGATTCTGCACCTTTGCATGAAATTATAAATCAAATACTGGTATTTGGTAGCAGACAATACGGAACAGTATGAAATTAACCGGAGCAAATTCAACTCGTAAAACAAAAGATGTAAGTAAAATATGGATTTAAGAAACCAACACGGTCTTGCGATAAGAAAACAACATGGTAGTAATTAAAGCTGGAAAATTGTCTCCATAACACAATCTAAATTTCAATCAGAGACGTTCTAAACTCATTTCCCAAATTGAAAGTAGTTTGCTGCTCATGGTCCAATTTTGAAAAAAAACGTTTCACCTTTGTTTTGCTATCTGCGGGGGTAATTGTTTAACTGAATTTACTAGCAGTAGCAGTATATGAGAGCAACGTGACAATTGGGTACATACTTTCCCAGCCGCTGTAGCTTTTTTGCTGAATATTATGTCTTGGTTCAAATATTTCTGTAGATTTAATCCAAAACGTCAGTCATTTAACCCGTGGTAACCCATGTTAAAAATCCTAACTGTGGTTAAAATAAACTGTGGTAATTATAATTACTAAGCCTTGGATAGTCACCACAACATGATGATAACCTCTGAAATATGCTAAATGCATGCTATGTTGATGCAATACCTACTTACAAATAAAAATATGGCGAATTTACAACCAGTTATTGATCATACTCATGTCAAAAGTCATCGTATACCAACAATGTACACCGTTACAACGGCATATTGTTGTAAGATTTCAAAAATGATCAAAAATTCTTGATAAAAGGCAAATCATGACAACATGACCCCATAAAAGCCAAGCTGTGTCGTATTTGGTTATATTAGTTGACTTTTCCCAGTCCCTAGGTTTGTTAAATGTATAATTATCAATTTGACCCCACTTAGTACCAAAATTTAACTTGGGTCACAAAAATATGCTAGCTGATTTTCTTAAGTTATCAGATTTCTTTACTTTTGACTTTAAAGGTAACTCATATTCGACCCATATACAAAATAGATTCAAATTTTACATTTAGCTAATGATTGGTTAAAACAAAATTGAAAAAGTCAAAGCGTTCGAAAGCTAGCGTCCCGTAAATACACAAACGAAGTAATGTATAGAATTAAACAGAATAGAATAGAACAGAATTAACAAAACAGTAACCTTCCAACCTCTTTGAAAGTAACAAATGCAACCGTCACTGCAAAATAGGTTTTATTAAATGCACTATGATGTACTTCGGCTTACTTTTTCTCGAAATGCAATGTGGAGGGCTAATGGGAAACAATTTTAATCGTGTCAATTTATTCCCAATACTCAGTTTTCTAGGGTAAAAACTCCTGTAGAATCCGATAAAACTATTTTTGGATCTTCAAATTGCACCAATTGTGAGCAATCCTAATGAAGACCCCGTTGGACCCCGATTTTAGTGCTTTTTCCACAGTATCTTTTATGTACGCTTTGATGTACCTGAGTCCCCCCTGACCTATGGAACTATTCGGTCAACTGAGGCGTTTAGGACCATTTTGATCCACCCCGCATAAAAATCGGCCTGCGAAGACTCTAAACGCATAAATTTTAACGCAAAGAAAATTGTTAACGAAAATATTAAATACCATTTATTTTGTATGTTCATACGGATGTTTTTATGTATAACATTAGTTTATGGGGTTTTAAGAGTTTTTTCTACAATTTGGTGATAGTTTAGTAGCTTAAAGCTAAAATTTACAAGCCATAAATATTTTCAGAGTCAAGATTTTGAAAATCTAAAGTTGTACAGGTTGAGTTTGCGCAGGCCGATTTTAATGCGAGGTGGATCAAAATGCTCCTAAACGCCTCAGTTGACCGAATAGTTCCATAGGTCAGGGAGGACTCAGGTACATCAAAGCGTATATAAAAGATACTGTGGAAAAAGCACTAAAATCGGGGTCCAACGGCGTCTTCATTAGGATTGCTCACTATTGGTGCAATTTGAAGATCCAAAATTAGTTTTATCGGATTCTACAGGGTTTTTTACCCTAGAAAACTGAGTATTGGGAATAAATTGATACGATAAAAATTGATTCCCATTAGCGCTCCACATTGCATTTCGAGAAAAAGTAGGCCGAAATATATCATAGTGAAATGGGAACAATTTGAACTACGCTTACCTGCCAAATGCTTCATTGTTATTTAATGTGTTCACAGAACACATAGTCAGACCCATTAAAATTCCCAGTATGGTTTTTTATTACTACCTGCACTTGCAATTATTTAACATAAAATATTATATAGCAATGAATATTAAGTCTGAACGTGTACCCACTGCATTATTTTATTGAGCATTAATATATGTATAAGATTCGTGTTCAACATATGTAATTTTTAGGCACATCATTGTTGCATCTAAAAAGTACAGCTTTAAAGCATATTCATATATGATTTTAATGTTACAACGATCATTTGATTAATTATACCTGATTATAATTCCAGTTAAATTTAAAAATCCGACTTAGCATTTTTATAGGCGACCCCTTTGTGGCACTACTTATATGTGCTCTCAAGATAAATGTAAAACTTCAGTAGGAAAATGTGAATTTGTTTCGATGTATAATGTATTCTGACTTCATTTCTTACAGCATAACCTGACAAAAATTACTAAATTGATTCGCCTCTCTAAGTTTATTAAGCCGCAAAACTTTCTAGTAAAAGTCCAACATTTTATATCACTTCAAATATCTAATGTTGATTATGAGTGAGAAAATTTGTATGCTCGAATTTTTTTGCCGACGCATGCCACAGCTACTCCTTTAACAAAAGCGACTGTTTCAGCATTCCCACAACTGACTTGGATACGACCATCAATCAGGCTACATGTCCCTATTAGTAAGTTGTCACTGTCCATTTCGTTTTTTAGTATACCAGTAAACTCATAATAATCTTCTTTGGATACTGGTAGGAACCCCTCAGCTTTAAGTATTACAAACACGGTTGTTGTGTTCATCAAGGAATCTTGCTCTAACGTAACAACGCAACTAGGCTGTAAGTCGTCTAGGTGAACCGGGAGTTCCATATCTATAGAAGGTTTAACTTTGTTATCTTTTCTGCGGACCCATTTCAATATTGTTGCGAATTTTCTTAAATTCCAGGTATTTATACCAAACAATACTTGCTTAAATTTCAAAACCAATTCAAAAATGAATACTACCAAAGCAACACCAAACACAAAACCTGTGACAAGAAAAGTCCCTTTAAAAGTGACCAATTTGGCAGGACTATGATCATCTTGTCTTATAACTCGTGGGTCTGCCAAGATAATTCTCATTAATAAATTTCCGTTTTCTATCCCCAAAGCCGTCTTCTGATTTAGCTCCTTCCAGTATAAACGTTGCTTTTCCTTATGTAACAGAACATTCTGCCTGGCATAAATTCCGGATTGAAGAAGTGACCCCAAAAACCTCGGAAATCTGAACGACGCAAAAGCAGCGTACTGTTGAGCCCAAACGTAAATTTGCTGAGTAAACGACTTTTGTTTGGGGACAACATGAGCAAAACGTTTGGAACCAAAGAAGAGCGTTTCTCGCTCATTCATATTTCCAGTGAATGTATCTCTTACTGCTGCAATTTTGGAAAGTGAAGCTTTACGAGTTTGAAATTTGTAATCAAGAAATGTTTCCAAAGACTCTGAAGTGGTATTGGACATAGGCGGAAAGTTATCAACTTCGTTATATTCTCCATTTGTGAAACTATTTAAGTACCAAATTAACCAACGGTCTGCCACATACGATGCCCTAAACAAAAGCTTGAGCAGCGTCCCAAATTTTCTTGAAACGGCTAGTGCATCATTGCTTGTATCTCCCTTGAACCATTTAAAACTGTACCATAATTCATATTTAACGGTTTCCGGAGAAAGTATCTCAAAATCAGATCGATTCACCAGCTGCTCTATATTTCGAGGGTAGTCATCAAATTGTTCTTTTGCAGTCATGTATGAATGAAGACTAGAGTCGTAGAATTGACGTAGTAAAATTGTGGCAGAATTTTCCATAAGGTGTGAGAAAGCCGTGAGTTAGGCATCAAAGAAATTCCAAACAAAAACTGATGAAGCAAAACACATTCCTCAAGATTGGTACAATTAACGTGCCGAAAGTAATGAATGTAAGTATAAAATCTCTCCCACAAAGCAATATTTGGTAATGTAATATTACAGTCAAACCAGGTCTTCTGTGGAGGAGTTATTGATGCCAAGTTAAAGTTTGAGTGTAATAAAAATAGAGCTATCTTTCAACTGATTTTGATGACTCGATTGGTAATCTCTTTGTGCTCACAATGAAGGATGTGAGCCCTTTTTTTCTGTTCCAATGATAGTGAATTCCTTCTTCACAAGCGAAGCAACCGATATTTACAATATCCTCTTGTGTATTCACGAAGAGGAGATTCGTTGTCCCCAATACGGAACCAACTAGCTTGCTGTCGTAATGAAAAGAATGAAAGGTGCCACTGTTGGTTTCTAGCAGGATGACAGTAGGTGTATTTACGGGCCCGTTGCTCTCAAGAACTGCAGTTTGCAAGATGTGAATACCATGGCTGTCTTTAAAGGGAAATATTGAGTCGGTAACCAGAAGACGACTCTTTTGGGAATGCTTCTGCTCCATATGAATTTTTGTGTCATTCTTTAATATATTGTTGTAAACCTCGTCTCGTTTTTTATTTTTCTTAGTAAGCCCCGTGGAATTACCAAAAGTTGGAGCATGGAAGTTTATGATAACACACTCAATTAAAATAAATTGCACCAGAATGTTCGATGGAATGAAGTATTATTTTCAATAAAAACATAATTTTTCGACCAACTTTGTTAGCATTCCCGATCAAAGGTTTCCTATAGTATGTAGATAGGCATTGTACAGCTGTGCAAAAGTCCACATTTGGTTCATTTAAAGATCTATAAAGTAAGATGATAGATGGAGCACATCCGGGTCTACCAAAAGGCGAGACCACTTGAAAAAGAGGAAACTCAAACTCGAATCCAATACTGCAGATATCA
This sequence comes from Orchesella bifasciata, assembly GCA_034697805.1. Classification (NCBI taxonomy): domain Eukaryota; kingdom Metazoa; phylum Arthropoda; class Collembola; order Entomobryomorpha; family Orchesellidae; genus Orchesella; species Orchesella bifasciata. Next base: position 14,235 of record JAQGAP010000995.1, on the reverse strand, counting down.
TTATGTTTTTATTCAGAAAATTTTATTCTCATATATCATACTCTTGATCTTACTGTCTCGAAATTTATAGTTAGTTAGCAATAATCACCAATTTTTACTACTAAAAGCATCACTGCTAAATGGGTTTTATTATATGGGAACAATTTTAACTATACTTAACTGATGCATGCTTAATTACCATTTGAGATGTGTTTTCAAAACAATCAGGTAAACCCTTTTAATTTTCCAAAATGGGTATTTGATTACGACTGGCAAACCTCCAACAAAAAATATTTTAGCAATCAATATTAATTATGAACGTCAACACACCGCGTCATCTTACTGACCCCTATTTTATAAGATTTGTTTCCTACATATATTATTTTTAGTAACGTCATTGGTGCGTCTAAAAAGTGCAGCTTTAAAGCATATTCATGTATTGTTAAAATGTTACAACGATAATTTGAGTGTCTATAACTATTTATTGTATTGTATTGCTGTATTGCTATATTTATTAAAGTGACATGACGATTATAATTCTAGTTAAAATTTAAAACCCGATTAGAACATTTTCATGTGTAATCCCTTTTTGGTATTACGTTAATGTATTTTTAAGATTTATGCAAAACTTATATGTAATATATATATAATATGAATGTTTCTATGTTTCATATATTCTTACTCCATACCTTACAATATTACCGAACGGCAATTGATTAATTGCGTCAGATCTACAATATTTTATTGATCCGCACAACTTTCACATTAAAAAACCAATATATTAAACCAACACAAATAGCCTGACTTTAATTATGAGTGAGCAAATGTATAAGCTCGAAATTTTCTTGCTGCACATGCAACAGCTACGCCTTTAACAAATGCAACTGTTTCCGCACTCCCACAATTGACTTGGATACGGCCATCAATCAGGCTAAAGGTCCCTACTAGTAACTTGTCACTGTCCATTTCATTTTTAATATACCAGCGAACTCATAATAATCCTCTTTAGATACTGGTAGAAACCCCACAGTTTTAAGTACTACAAACACGGTTGTGGTCTTCATCTACGAATCTTGTCCTAAAGTATCTACGCAAACGTCTTGTAAATTCTCAGAGTGAACCGGGAGCTAAGGCTCTGCAACAGTTTCAATTTTGCTATCTTTTCTTAAACTTATTGCCCAGTTGAATATTCTCCAAGCTTTTGTATCAAGCAATACTTCCTTAAATTTCAAAGCTGCTTCAACAATTAACGTCTGCAAAGCTACACCTAACATAAAACCTGCAACAATGAAGGTCCCTTTAAAAGTGACTAATTTTGCAGGCTCATGCTCATCTTGGTGCTCAACTCTTGGGTCTGCTAAGAAAATCCTACTCCATAAATTCCCGTTTTCTATGCCTAATTCCGACTTATGATTTAACTCTTTCCAATTCCTTTCTTGCTTTGTTTTGTGATACCTATCCATCACCATGTCATAAATTCCGGATTGCACAAGTGACCCTAAAAACCTCGCAAACCGGAATGACATAAAGCTAGCGTAATATTCATCCCAAATAAAAATTTGCCGAGTGAAGGACTTCTGTCTGGGGACGACATGAGCCAAACGTTTGGAAATAAAGAAGAGGGTTTCTCGCTCATTAATATTTCTAGTGAATGTTTCTCTGACCACTGCAAATTTTGAGAGTGACGTGTTACGAGTTTGAAATTTGTAATCAAGGAATGTATTCAATGCCTCTATAGGGGTATTAGGCATGGCCTGAAAGTTATCAACTTTGTTATATTCGCCTTTGGCAAAACTATTTATGTACCAAATTAGCCAACGATCATCCACGTATGAAGCCTTAAACAAGAATTTCAGCAACATTTTCTCAGATTTCCTTGACATGAGTAATGGATCAGAGTTTGTCTCTCGTCTGAACCATCTAAAACTAAGTTTCAATTCAAACCTAACGGTTTCTGGAGAAAGTATCTCAAAATCCGTTCGATTCACCAGCTGCTCCATATTTCGTGGGTAGTCATCAAATCGCTCTTCCGCTGTCATGTATGAATGAAGGCTGGAGTCGTAGAACTGACGTAGTAGAATTGCTGAGAATATCCAAAGGATTATTACTCCTGTGCTTCCAAGCCGATTTGGATTTAGACGAACTCCGCTTTGACCAAACAGTACTGCATACTGCAAAAATGCAGATTTGATGGTTTTTTCTTTTTGTGCCCAGATGAGCCATACTGATATTACCGCCATGGCTACTAGCATGTAAATCCAGATGCCTAAATCAAATGGGTACAAAAAGGCAGTAACTTTTCCTTCAAAGAAATTTTCATTTGGGAAAAACACCTGGATATAGAAACTTCGCTCTAAGCGCCCATGCGGCAGAATTTTCCAGCGGTAGAAACCAAACGTTGAGTCAGTCGATAAATTAATTTCAGAAATGTAATGATGAATAAAAACGCATTCAATGACGTTAGTACAGTTTACGTGGCTGAAATAAAGCTGGTAAAGCTCACATCTTTCGTCATAAGCAACCTTTTCATGAAACCAACAATTCCAGTCGGGTTTTTTGGGTGTTGTTGTTGAGACAAAGTTAAAGTTTGAATGTATTTTTTCCCAACGAAGAGTCATACTTTCAATTGAAGATGTTGAACCGTTCGGTAATCTGTCCATAGTTACAATGTAGGAGGAAACACCCCTGCCATTGTGCCAATTGTAGTGGATTCCATTTTCGCAAGCAAAGCAGCCGATACTTACAATGCCTTCGTTGGCATTCACAAACAGGAGAATTATGGTTCCTAATACAGAACCAACTAACTTTCTGTTGTACTCGAACAACAAAAAGTTGAGACTTTTTGTTTCTAGCAAAATTACCGTGGGAATTTTTACAGCCCCTCTTCCCTCTATAATGGTGGTTTGTAAGATGTGGATGACATGATTTTCCTGATGAGGAAATATCGAGTCAGTCACCATGAGAAGAGTTGGGGGAGAATGTCTCTGTTTCGAATGAATGTTGGTGTTGTTCTGTATTATATTGAGATGAAAGTCGTCTCGAATTTTGATTTTCTCAGTCAGATCCATTGACTTTCCAAGTTTAGGAACTTGAAAGTTTAGAATAACACACTGAATTAGAATGCATTGCGCAAAAGTATTCACGGCAGCGAAATTTTGTTCATCCCATACAAACTCCACTGTAGAGCTATGAAATGTATTAACTAAAGTATTTTGAGTTTGCGGCCAACTCGCGTAAATAGATGGACCATCCATTTTATAGCAAATAATTGGCGTTATCTTGGTTCAGTAAAAGGATATTTTGAAATTGAAAAAGTGTGTATTGTGCAAAATAAATATTGACTTAAGAATTTTAAATCCGTTATATATTTTCTGAAGTTTTCCCGTTGCTTTTAAAAATTTCCACTGTCATGATGTGGTTTGTAAGCATAAACGATTGATACAGTTTTCTATGCCTCACATGAGAAATTCTACGTGGCTACTCAAAAAATTTTGTTAGGCATTTCTGACATGTAATGATTGTATTTTGTATTCATGTGATTGTTATCAGTAATTATTTTCCATCTCTTAGTTTCTTTTAGATTGTGGTAAAACCACTGTAAGACAAACTTTCATCCATATCCTGATATTGATGATTTTATCAGAAAATTAGGAAAACTAATTTCCACGAAAAAATTAATTAAGTTCTCCCCATATGCTTTAGTCAGCCCAGACGCAACTAATATTTGTGGTTTACTCATGCCTCTTGAGTGTCCCAAAAGCTAAAAATCAAAATAAAGAGAGTGGAAGTTGTCGTTTACAGCCGTGGTTTTGTGGAAAATTAAAAAGTTTGAGAGTCTCCCAATTATCAGCTGCGAAAGGGTTGAGTTGAATTTAAATTCCATATTAGTTTATGGCCAGAAATCAACTATTTTGTTTTTAGTTAGAAAATAACACGCAACAGTATGTAATAGGCAATTACAAATGGAAAGTTACCTACTTAAGCTTGGAGTAAAAATTGGGTGTCAAAAAGCTATTAATTTGCTAAAAAAGCTTTTTTGGAAACGACTTCACTCCAACCTTAGAGTTCAAGATGCAACATTTTCGAAATTATAGAAACGTCTTATTTGCCCACTAAAAAATGTTTTGGATAATACGTGCGCAAAATTTCAGCCAAATCCGTTTCTAAATATCCCAGAAAATGTTGTTCCTTTTCAAAGACCTTAAAAAATAAACTCATACATTTTTAAGGGGTTTGAATTGAAAAAATGTTTGGTAGTTTGAAACTACCAAGTTCTGACTGGGTAAAAAATTGATAGCTTGAAACTTTCGGGTACTGACTGAATCAAAATATTTTGGCAGTTTCAAACGTAAAACATATTTCTTGGACAGCTTGCCATGCTTAAATTGATAATGTGGTAGTTTATGATTTAGATTAGAATTTATTATAACTCTTTGTTTTGTCCAACTTATGTCAGCAAATTTGGTTTTGCAAGCGATCCTACCTGTTGCAGTCGTTTTTAAAGTAAAATCATGTTTTAAATGTTTGTTGGAGTTGAATTTTTTAAAAATCAATCAAGTTCAATATTCAGTTCAATATTTCGTAAATTTGGAAGCTTGTTGTGTAAGACCTTTTAATCGAACCTCATAAATTTTATGAGCGTTTGAACCATTCAATTACTAACTGAATAAAAAAATATTTCAATTTCGGGTAGCTTGCCATTAATGTATTTAATTCTTAACCGAAAGTAATTTACCTTTTTACCAATTTAAATTGATATATTTATCCAAACGAATAAAAAAAGAGTAAGGTAAGGTACAATATTATATAAAATTCCAATAAGCCTTAGTGATATAAATTGAATTCCCAAATGAAGTTAGATAAAAATTAAAAACAAGCTATTGAATAAAAGTCCGCGTAAAAATTGAATAGTTCTTGCATTTGGATTGGTACCTTGATTGTGCAACGTCTAAAAAATTCTAGAACATAACCAGAAGCTCTTGTTCCTTTTTGTCATTCCATGTCGATTGAGACCGAACACTTTTCATTTACAAAAGCAGGCAAAAAATCTGTAAAAATGCTCTCCGAATTAAGCAAACGTGTTATCAAGCTTCGGCTACAAGTTGCTAGCTACACCTACTGCGCGGTGATGCACTGGGATACGAAATTTGACAAGTGCGTACTAATTTCCGGTTATGTCTACTGGATCTGGTTATATTGCTACCATTTTGGGTACCTGGCGATTCCCGTGCTAGTACTGATTCTGACTATCCAGCTAAATATGGAAGAAATTCCACAGGATCTTAATGTAAATGATGGCACATCTTCAGCGGAAAAACAAATGGCTCGGTTGTATCCAATTTTTGCCATGATTGTTATGGGTGTAATCCTCTTAGGTCTCTGTTTCTGCACTGGAGCGGTATTTGTCCTTAAAGAAATGCGGGTGGAGTTCTGCAACTTTATAAATGCCGCTTTCCAGCTGGATATGAAACTTAAAGGTATTTAGATTTTTTTAATTGCCACACTGCGATGGATATATGTTGGGTCGGCTAAAAGTATTTTCAGAAACATTTTTACACTAATTTTTAAAGTCTATTATTTAACTTGATTTGTATGTTGCATAATATGTATTTTTTTCGTCCTGTTTTCAGTGAAACATATCGTGGGTCTCATATCGTTACTGGTTCTATTTTACATAACACGATATGAAAAAGGACGACTAAAATGTGGCTCTTTTTTTACTAAACTTTAGGTTTACGGAGATTGTGGATTGGATTTTCATCAGGTCAATATGGGCGTGAAACGAAACTATTTTTTTGCGTAGGAAGCCGTTACATCCCTTTAACATTACATTTTTACAAATCGGCAGAGTCATAAATATCAAATTTATGAGATTAGTCAAAAATTTTAACAGCTCTCACGAAATATGGACAGAAACCATTAAGTAGTAACCTATTACAAAGTTTACACCACATATAGTAGCCACAAAAAATTTCCCTTTGTTTGAGATAATTACTACACGGTTTTAATTAATGTTTAAACAAGTCTGTAGTCGCTTTGGGAATCGGACTTTCTATGACTCCAATGGTTTGCTACGCAGGAAATAGAGCCTAGAGTTTTACGCCTATATTGACCCGAAGAAAAGCTAATCCCCCAATCTCAGTAAACCTAAATTAAGTAAAAACGAGCCTCTTTTTAGTGCCCCTTTTTCATATCGTGGCATGTGCAGTGGAACCAGTAACGATAATACCAGCTATTTAAGACCCACGATATGTTTAACTGAAAACAGTACAAAAAAACTACAGACGTAACAAAAAAAATCACGTTAAATAATAGACTTTAAAAAGTAGCGTGATAATTTGTCGGAAAATACTTTCGGCCGACCCAACATACATCCATCGCAGTGTGAATTGGTTATCTTATCATGCAATAATGATTATATATAAATCGATTTTTTTCCCAGCATCATTCAAATCCCGCAATGGGTCTCGTCTAGTTAACAACGTAATGAAAGTCAATAGAAACAACGACCAACTTGTGCTTTTTGCATGTGATTTGTCATTTGCTTCTCCATTTCTCGTGTCTCTTTACTTTTTTCACCCCTCGGAACCACTCCACTTTATCCTAGAGGAACTACTAGAAATGGATGTCAAGTTGTCTGCCCCCATTCTTTTGATCGATGCTGTGTACTTTGTTTGCGGTTATGCAGTAAGCAACACATTCTTTTCCTTTATTCTGATTTGGATGCTTGTCATCATAATATCCGTCACTTGGATTAATGCTGCCATGCCCATCAACTATGTTGGAACGGTAGGCAAATACATCCAAACTCGGTCGCTGGGTGTTCTCGATGTTCACACTATACTATGGATTTATCGCTGCCAACAACTGCTAAGTTGTTACGGTAACGAAATTCTAGCGAAGTTCCTCGTTACAATTCACTATGGCATCTTCCATCTTTTATTTGCTTCTTTTGGGTACATTCTGATACGACACTTTCAGGTTTTCATGGATGCAGGGGAGTATCAGATTTTATTATTTTTTATATTCGCATGGGCAATATCACTCACAATTTCCTGGCTTGAAACTAGATTTCTTGGAAATCTTGTCGAATCATCGAGTAACATGAAAGGTACCCTGATTTATTTGACGGGAAGGACAAAACTTTCCCATAAGGTAGCACGATCCTTTCCACACCTGGTTTTGCATTCTACATATCCCCTCTTTACTCTAGATAAGCAAGCAATTCTCCAATTTCTTAATAGCGGGGTTGATCACATAGTAAATCTTCTTTGTTTGTACTAGCAATTAGGTTGTTTTTTCGAGTAGACAGATGTTTCTGAAATTAGGATATTTAATACTTAGCCTTGTATAAAATTGTTGCAGATTTTTATATAATTGATTCATTACTGTTTAATGCTTGTGTGAAAGCTCAAATTGGTTATATTGCAGCTGGTAATACATTTTAATTCCGTAATAAAAGTTAAGGTAAAAGTTCCAGTTTTTAACAATTAAATGGCCAAAACTAGAACGCAACTCCTGCAAAATTTTGTGATGAAGTTCCCAATTTGAGCGTTTTCTTACGGGGTTACAATTCAGATTTGGTTTGCAAGCAACTATGTTTTAAATATTTCAGTGGAAATTTGTGATTTCGACACTTAAAATCATTTTTGTCCCAGGATGAAATGTTGTGATGGTAAACTGAAAATCCTTTCCATGGAAATTCCACTGCCGAGTTTTTAAAATGATGGAGCAAACCTTGTTCCACTTAAGGCCAGTGTTCTTGAAGGTTGAACGGTGACATTTTAGGAAATTTTATTCAGTCGCTTTTCCAGACATGGACATCGATGGGTCTTGGGTACTTGAGAATTACAAATTTAATTTTGGAAGAAGACAATTACTTTTTACATAACCATTCGTTAAGTTAAGATAGAGTCTATATAGTATTGGTTGACCGTAATGAAATTTAAAGAAGCATAGTAAGATAACTATACAAAATGTATTCATTATTGCATTTAAATTTGACATTTACTATAATGGTTGTCTCCTGCTGTATTTAAGAGGCTGTCAATAAAAAGTTACAATAAATTAATGAAGCAACTAATTGTAGTAGTAAGGCTAGTAAGTGTCATTACTTTAATTATTCGGATTAGAATTCGAATGCATGAAATAATCAAGTGATATTATTTGAGTCCCGAAACTATTTTGCTACTAACATAAAAGTAATAACCACACAAACTCCCATTGCTGATTCCCGTCCTTCCAACATTACACGCATCTTCCACAAATATTGCAGAAAGTTGTGTTGCCTATCAAAGAATATTATAAACCCCGGATCGGACCATCAATCCTAAAAATCGTAAAAGAATTTTTTTTCATTCCAAAATTCGACCACTGTCAAAAGTGGTTCCTGCTTCGGCTCAATTCAATTATATAGTTGTTAGTTAACTAGGCCACGTTTAATTCGGACAACTTTCACAGTTTGGATAAACTATTTTCCTTTTTGAACATTGCAATGTTTCGTTATAACTCATTGTACCCACGACTTGTCTTGAACGTCTTTTGATTTTGCATTATGGTAGTTGTTTTACCGTGAAGACTTTACGTAATTACTATTGAAAGCTAAACAAGCATTTGATTAGTTGAAAACAAGACTACATGAAAGTTTTACATTAGGTTTAGTACCTTTCCTGCCTTTTAATGCAATAAGGAGAACATCAAAGTACAAAAATGCATAATCTTGACACCTTTGAAACGTGGACTCTAACTAGAAATACGTTACTTCATCATTTTCAAAATTCTTCCGTAGAATTTCTATGGGAATCATCTACCGCTGTTGCAGCCAATATATTTGCTTACTGTATCATTTTGCAATGTGTTACAATAAATTTTCACACCAACTATCTTTTAAGGGAAATTAACAACTCTACTGCTGATGGAAGGATTAAGGTTATCCGTGGTGAGGCGTTACAACACGTCCTGGAATCAAATGCGGAGTTACTTTAATCCAGAAGTATTCGTTGCAAGAGATTATCCTTGTTTCTGATTCACCATTTCCTCCCAAATTGGAGAATTTTGCGTTGCAAAGTAAAGTACACTGGCTTCCAAGTCAACCAGTGCTTATTCCTACTGTAGTTGTTTCAGCGTTTGATTTAGCGTCAAGTTTTAATCTTGCAGGTGCGCAAGTTAGCGGAGTTTTGAGTACTGCTCTTCTAGTGTTCGTAAACTTTGAGGATGAAACAATCAGTGTTGGTTGTTTTCTGTGTAATCAAAACTATTTAGAGAAGAAATTTTATTTTGGAATAACGTATGAGAAGTTACCAGAGCCTGCAATAACATCTATGTCGCAACTTAGCTCTTTTTGGAAACAACTTCACTCCAACCATAGAGTTCAAGATGCCAGAAAATACGGAAAAGATATTTTCGTTTTTAAAGAATTAGTTGGTTCCTACTTTAACTACGAAGTATGCGATATGTACGATGCATATTTTGATCGGGTTAACTGTTCAGATTTTATTCAATGTGCACTCTTCCACATCAACGCCCTTTCCTTGAAGAGAAGTACGACAAACTCATATGACTTTTTGTTCCATTATAATGCAGAAGTTCTACCGTTTGGACTGGAACAAATTGATTACACTCTTCAAATGATTTTTCCTAAAACTCATTTCTTCGATGCAAATTTGATTGCATTTTTAGCGCCTTACAACATGCAACTTTGGATACTTATAACGGCAACCGTCACCATTATTTCATTGTGGCTAATCCTTTTTGATAGTATAAAGGTACACGCTGCTTTGTTTCTAATTTTTTCCATTTTGTTTACTCAGCATGAAGAACAGAAACAAAGTAGACGAATCGGTGGAAAATTAATTGTCATCATATGGATTTTCTCAACTGTTTTGATAAGGGAAACCTACAATTCTTCACTTTATTCATTTATGACCTCTGAACACCAGCAAACTGACTTTCCCACGAGCATGGATGAATTGCTAAGTCGGAACGATTTCGATTTAGTCTTCCCAATTCTATTTTATGATGAGTTAATATATGGATTCTTTTCCTTAAATTTGTTGGAGCTGCCAAAATTTTTGGGGAATTTTTACTTCAAAATTTTACTTAAAGCCTACATAACGCCCCGACGGTTTTATAAGAAAACGCTTGAAAACATATCGAACGGAATATCAACGGAGATGTGGCACTATCCGAGTACCAAACAACACAAATTTATAGAATGGATTGAATCGGATAGCGGCTTGAAAAAAGATAGATTTGTATCCAAAAGATTTTCCGTTTTGTGTGAAGGGAAATGCGAAACTAAGTGGAACATTGCTCTACTTGGAAATAAGAAACTGCAAATAATGAAGCCGAAGCAGAGGCCTTTCTTTAGATCATTTGAATTTTGGACATTTGGACCACGTAATTTCGCATCCTTTCAATTTTCAAAGTTTTTAGGCTCATTTTATGAGTCGGGTTTGTATACTTTTTCAATTTATAACTACAGATTATTAGAACAGTATAAGCTTATTAAAGAGTCAAGTAACTTTAAGATTTCAGGAAAGAGTGACAATGGAAGCCTCTTTGGCTTTTTACTATTCGCAGATAAAATCCACCAACTGGACAACAGTAGAACAGAGAACCCCACCAAAATCACTGCGCTGACGGGAACATTACTTGTTACAGGATTTGCTATAGTTACTTCAATTGCAGTACTTTTAATTGAGCTGTTGAGTAAAAATGGTTAAACCTTTTAGACGAAAAATACTATGTACATTATGCAATTGTAATAATTATTTTCATTTTCAATAATCAGCAATCATGTATCCTTTCCTTTTACAAAGTCGACAGTTGGATAAATGATTAGTAAGTAATAAACCATAAATTCTGCAAGCGAATCGATGTATGACTAAGTTTTTTATCATGGTTAGTACTAAAAGTAAGTTGGGATCGGAAAATTAAATCACTTATTTGACGCGTCTAATTGCAATGTAATGATACTCCCTATCAGTAAACCTGTCCACTTGCATTTATTCTTATACTGTAACAAATTTGAATGATTGATGAAAATAGTATTGACTGTTATCAGGTTAAACTGTTGAATTGGATGTTTAACTACAATTGTAACTATATATTATACATTGAGTTTTATTTTGTCACTAAATATTTTTATGAATTAACAATTATTCCTTCAAAGGGATTAACTAATAATTCATTTAAAATCATGAGGACACCCAAAGATATTATTAAGCAACAGACAACCAATATAAAACCTGTAACTGCTCAGAGTTTTGTCGACAATGATACAATACCAACCTTCTCCATTACGTTTACTTGTATTTAATAACTATTCAAACTCGAACTCTCATTAAGTTTTAGACCTTTTCCTCTATGTAAACTCCACATTGACTTTTCCGGCTCAAGCCGCCTCACACTGCAACGAAAGATTGTATTGGTGTCAAAAACTACTATCAGTGATTTTTGTCACACATGTTTCAATTTTACATTTGAATAGAGGTTTGTATGAAAACTACTCCAAATTTAGTACTCGATTTGATGGTACAACTGCCAGGTCCGAATTCCTCAAGGGGTCCAAAACATATTGCAAATATGAAACAATACCCCAGAAACATGCCCCTTTAAACCACCAAAACCTTGTTCCATGAAACCAGTTTCTTTGATGTCTACCGAAGACATTTTAGTGAATTTTATTCAATTTTCCAGACTTAAATATCAATTAAAAATTTAATTCTGGGACAAGACAATTATTTCTTGCATAAATTTTCGTTATATCTAAGATAACCCAGAAAGGTTAACTCTACAAAATGTACTCGTTATTGCATTCAAATTTGACAGCTACAATAATGGTTGTCTCTTGTTGTGATTAGGAGACTATCAATAAAAAAACGAAGTAATGAACCAACTAATTGCCGTAGTAAGGTTTGTAAGTGTCCTTAATTTAATTATTAACCATTTGAATGCATTAAATATTTAAAAGTTTGATTCCCAAGACGATTTTCACAACGTTTTTTGCTGACAGTGATTTATGTAGTTTTTCACTGATAACAAAACATTTGCTATGTTTAACAGTAAAGTGGGAATGCATTGTTTTGTAGGCATTAGGGTGCTTTTTTGGATCGTGTTTTCCACAACCACTGTATAATTCATACATCAGTACCAAAATAGCCACAAAAAGCATAGAACTTAGAATAACGAGGGTTCCGGTAAATGCCAACATTGTAGTCGGTATTTCCTTATTGATTTTTTCATCTTTGTTCCTCATCAAAAAGTAATAACTAAGCAAACTCCCATTGCTAATTTCCTTATTTCCGATATAAACTGCATCTCTCTTCCACAAATACTTATGCAAGTTTTGTTGCCTATCAAACAATAAATTATAAATTCCGGATTGTACCATCAATCCCCATAATCGTGGAAACCTGAAGGAAGTAAAAATAAAGAGAACAAGTCTCAAGAGTGCCTACAGTGACCTTGAAAGTAAAAAATAAAATAAAATGATCAACTTTAGTCAAAACTACGTTTCATAAAAATTCACACTGCTCACTCTGTGGCGTTCTGTTGACGACACAACGAGACATATGTTGCTTAACAGTTACACCACAGTGAGCGGTGTAAATTTTTATGAAAAGTAGTTTTGACTAAAGTTGATATTTTTATTTTATTTTTTACTTTCAAGGTCACTGTAGGCACTCTTGAGACTTGTTCTCCTTATTTTTATTTTAACATTTTAAAGTAGTAATGCACCTACTTATTTACATAATTTTTTTGTTGAAGCATCAATAAATACCATTGGAATGTTGCCGTTAACCGGTTGTACTAGTTGTTTAGAAAATTGTTAGCCCATTCAGCAAAGCGAGGTAACTTATTTGTTTCAGGCAAGTAAAGTAAATTGATCATTCAAAAACGTAATTTAAAAAACCAAAATTTCTATAAACTGAGTATATGATATAACTCATGGAGTTTCCTTCTACGCTAAATTTTATCAATTGAACGTATAAATGTTAAACTGATAACAATTCTGAGGTTACGCATAAAAAAACACTTCAACTTCACAAGTAAAGTTACGCAAAGTACTTATTTGCAAAGAAAATTTGCAAACATTTTTGGTTACAAAAAGTTTATTACATTATTCAATAAGATTTCACCTTTGGTAAAATGCATCGAAGGAACGTTTAAATATAAAAATTTCAACAATTCTGAGGTTACCCAAACAAAAAGACTTCAACCCCTCAAGCAAAGTTAATTTAAGTAAATATTGAACAACGTAATTTGAAAACCTATTGTTCCTTCCCTAAGTTTATTATTATAATTAACTTTTGTACAGTAAGCGTGTAAACTATCATAATGAAACGATTATGAAGTAATGGCTACTAAAAAACTTAAGCTATTTCCACAAAGCTAATTTCTTAAAACTGCAATTTGCAAAAATGTTTTAATTAATTTTTTATATAGTCATATTTTTTATTTCCCTGTTATGCTAAATGCTTGTTAAGATACGTGTTGATACAAATAACGCAGCGATTTGGAGGATTGACTTACAGAAAAACTTCAATTCCTCCAGCAAAAGTACGTAAACTAACCTTTTAAAACAAATATTCTTAAAAACTTCTTCCTTTGTTTAAACTTTACCTATATAATCAATTTGTTTTTTTCTTTCGTTAAATTCCACCCCTGCTTACGCTTGTTACCTGAAAGAGTTTTAGACGACTAATCCCTCACAGAAAATTTTCAAAGCCCTTACACAAACTCATCGAAAACAAATAGGAAAATTTTCAAAGGAATTTCATATAACTTTTTTAAAATCTCTGTAGCGTCTTGTACCATATGCAAATGCACATATAAATCCCTTTACTCACTGTAGGCAAAAAGTGGGATTTTTTCCATTTCAAAATTTAAACATTCTCAAAAATGAGTCCTGTTTCGGCTCAATCCGATTAAATAACTTTTGGTCATCTAGAGCAACATTTAATCCAGATTGGCAATCTCCCTAGCTTACAATAGAGAACTGTGTGAAAATCTTTTTTAACTAAAGTTAAAAATGTTTGTAAATACAGATTTCCTAGTTTTGAAAAATTCTTCAATAGTGTTCCCGTTTTAAACATTATAATGAAAACGCTCTACCTTCACTTCTGCTCCTTCTGAAACCTTTTGAAAAGTGTCTAAATCATATTCAAGGTGGTGCAAAAAAGGTCAGAAACATGAATCTTGTTTATTAGAAAGTCGCGTATGATAAAGTTGCGAAAAATGTAAGAAATAATA
>JAQGAP010000994.1:0-24017 GCA_034697805.1 Orchesella bifasciata | reverse complement strand
AAGGAGCCAAATCGGTTTTTGGCTCAGAGTCAAATGTTAAGTTATGTCTTTAAAAAGGAGCTCCGTTTTCAGTTGAATGACGCACGAGAAAAAGAACGGAAGAGAAACAAACTATATGGGTGAAAGTAGCTCACAGAATAATGTTTTTAAAACATAGCGGGCGACATTTGCTGCACTTAAATTAATGCCATAAAACTGCATTTAAAAACTACTTTACACTTTCACTTGTAATCTGATTGTGTTTATGGTATATCAGGTTTAAAAGTAAGCATGGACAGACAGATGAACACAACACTTGCATAAGCTTGCTGTCTTCAGTATCCAGCTAATAATCTATCTATATGGTCGAATGAAAATGTCTCAGGAAATTAAATATATGAGCAAGCATCACGATTTAATGAAAGTGGTGGACATGGAGAAAACTGGATGCTATTTTTAGCTGCTATTCTAGCTCTGCCAGGCCGGCTATTTTGATTTTTGAGACATCCATTTCTCTAAAAGACGGGGAAAGTTGTAGAAACTAGAAGATGCAGTTTGGGATTCAATTAGTTTAATGAAAATATCCCCTTTTTCGAATGACCGTCAATGAAGAGGAAGTGAAGAGCTGAAAAAAACTCTCTGAACAGAAATCTTTGAAAAGTTTTCAAGGGAAGCAAACAAAAAAAAATCCTGCAGCAATGGTCATAAACGGTTTGAACAAAAAACATACTTTTATGTTATGTGCGAGCCTAACACAACAATGAACATTTAGGTTTGTGTGTAGGCGTATTTTCAAGTATAAACTTGTCGTAATAAAAGTATATTATGTGTTCAGCTCTACTCAATGCAAGCGAAAAACTAGCTTTGCAGAGCATGTCAAATCCACCGATATGTTGGCACATGAAGACAGCACAATACAAGAAAAATAGTAGTTTTATCGGGAGAGAAAGTTCCTTTGAGAGTGTCTGTGTTATTATAGTGTCTATCGTTTGAATGATAAGTATCATGTCCATGCTAAGAAAAGAAAATGCGTACCTTTTAAAATCAGAGTAGCTGTCTGAAATCAGTACGGTTTTCTGAACCAAAGGAAACAGGGGAAAGAGAGTGAGTGACATGCAAATGTTGTTGCTGAGCACTGTATCTCTGTTTATGTTTACATAATGTACAATATGAGATTAAGATTGCCGCAAGTGCTGATTACGACGACCCATCTTGGTCTTTCCCCATTATCTATTATAGGGTAGCAAGCACTATCTCTGCATACCCATCATCTCATAATCATAATATAGTCATGATTGTGCACACTCGCTACTTTCATGAGAAAGTAAGCACGTGTCGGATGAAGATACGTAAAGGAGAGCTTACACACTTACGGCAAGTATTACACTATAGTACAAACACTTATGTATAGGAAGAAGGTAGAATTGCATCAAAAGGCATTTTTTTCTCTCCTTTTATTCCAACTTAGCATATTTCTGACAGAGTAGAAATCAGAAACGGAACACCATGCATACTATGCTCAGCATAATGGATGCAAAGCTGAAGAAAGCTGGAGAAAGACGGTAAAAATTTCAATGCACGCTACTTTCTTTGCAGAAAAGGGAGCATAAATGCCACTTGCCTTCCACATTATGTACACACACTCCTTTTTGTATTGCAAATATATGGGCACGTTGAATCCTTTTCATCGCCGCTGTTGCTTTTCCCTTCTTATTCCTCTGACAAAGCAAAAAGGATGAAGAGCAAGTAGAAAGAGGAGAAAAGCGCGAAAGGAGAGAGAGAGAGTTGGGCTGAGAGTGAGAGTGAAAGTGGGCGCATGCATCCTTCATACAGATAAAACTGGTAAAGCGTGAGCTGGGTGAAGTGAAAGCAGTGTAGAAATTAGTGTATGAAGCACTCTGTTTATACATTTCTACAATGTATAGGGCACATCCAGCATCACACAGCACTGCTCCAACTCGCTCAAAACGATGAGATGGTAATGTTGGCAATCCAAGAGAGAGAAGGGGCGAGCACGTCGCGCAAGCACATTATTTTTAAAGCTGTCCTTATATCTTTCATCCTATACGTTTTTAAACTTTACTCATGCACTCTTCGTATGTACGTGGATGTTCTATAAGGAGGCGAAAAAGAGAAAGAACGAGCGACGGAAAGCACATATTGTGAAATAAAAGTGAGGTTGGAGAAAGTTTCATATGTATAGCATTCACCCTCTCTCTCTCTTTTCTTTTTTACAATGCATTCTCAAGTGTGCAAAAGAATATGAACGTACAGCGAATGCATATGATGCTTTGATGTGGACGTGTGCAACTTTTCCCTTTTTCTTTTTGGGAATATGTAGTTATATGTACACATTCACATTACACACATATAGGAAAATGGAGGAACAGACGCATTGCGACATTACAAGAGTTTTCGTCCGCAAATCTTACGTGGTCTTTCTCATGCTCTTTCTCCCTCTCACTATTTTCATCAGGTCATTGTATTGCTTTTTTCCACATTACAAGATACCACACACATTTCCTTCTATCCTCTATATCATCCTGTCTTGTTCCTTGTATAATGTAGGTAAGTTACGTTTGTTATAACCTTTTTTGGTTACTTTGTCTTGATTTTGAATGTCTCATCGTGAAATAAAAAATAGTAGTCGAAGACGAAGAGCAGGAGTTAGAGTAGGTAAAGGGGAAGAAAAAGGCTTAAGTTTGATCATCATCACGACGATGATTATCGTGATATGACGGTGCTCCAAAATCGTCTTACACATAACATCCACAACGGCTGGGCTTTCTTTACTTTTTTAGTTACAGTTCTCTCAAACATATTAATACAAATACTCTGGCATGGAGCATCAGTTATCTTGGGTGAGAGGAGAAAAACGAGATGGGAAAGATTGGTATTGCCACACAGCCCGGAGCGTTGAGAAATACTAGGGAGCAAATGGGAAAACATAATGTAATGAAACTCATATTTCCTCTTTCTCGTGATAGCATCTTTGTTGGAGTATTTTTAAGGTATCTATCTATATATTGTGTGCAGACTTTCTGAATATGTTCACTTTTATATCACAAATATTTCACAAAAGAAGAAACCGTACAATAATGATGTAAGACAAGAGCTGCTCAACGATCCTGCCCTTATTAGCTAGACGAGGGAAAGTTAATGAATCTGTACGTTCCGTCCGTACGCTAATCTGGTTAATAATACTTAAGACTCTCTAATATACTATGATTGCGAGCTGAAATAACGGTGAAACGGTAGATACAAAATTTTAACAAAAGCAGTTGTACTTTAAAAACAAAAATTCCTTGTCTGTTCTTTCTGGCTTGTATGGATTTCGGAAATGCCTATTAAACCAATATATTATGGTTTTTCGGGTAACAAGAGCTTTATGTAAATTCATTCATTGTTTAGAGTTCAAACTCTAACTAGTTTTGGCTGAGAGCGCAGCAGCCATGTTACTGTGAATAAATGGCACAGCATCGACATCACTTACAACGTCAAACGTGTACACTTGCACCACGAAATTTGAATGTATCTTGTAGATTAGACATGCTGCATGAGCTCCAAATTGGTGGAGAAAGCATGTTAAACCATGTTCATGCACTCTACTCTCCTTCGTTAGTACTAAATAATTTTTTCTTGTTTTTTGTAAAGAGGAAAATGAGAGAAAAAACAAGTTTTCCCATCCAAACATCACAACATAGCACAATGCACACGTTAATTTATCGAGATCATTATGATCATTATTTGGTGTTGTTGTGCAGAAAGAAAGAGAGCGAGCAAGCATGGCATGATTTGATGGTAGTCGCGAACGACGTGTTTGGAACGGCGGAGGTGGAAGAATGGAATGACATGCTTTGACATTAGAAACTCCTATACGCAACAATAACCCCAAAAGCATATAATATCTACACAATACAATGCTGCCACTTGTATTCGAACGAGTAAATGTTTGCTTTTACTTCCTTTTTCCTACTTTCTACTTGGAACTGAACGCCATTGCTCTCATGTATTGAAGCTACTCAAATTACTCAAAAGCTTTTGCAACAGTGGTGAATGATATTGTATGCTCTCATGCCTTTTACAACATTCATATACTTTTTGTGCTGTTACTTCTCTCATTCCATGCTATATTTTTGCTTGATCATTTGGGATTTTCCACATGAAAGCTCTTTTTTCATTGTCAGTATTTTCTCCTCTGAATGTAATGTGGGGTTCTGAATCCAACCTCCACTTCTAAAGCTGCACTCTTTCGCCTGCTGCTGATTATCTGCTTTCCCATTCTAAATGCTATTTTCTATTACTAAAATCATTACTATTTGTCAATACAGCGAGCTAGCAAATTTGCTTGGGAAAAAACCGAAACTGTTTATGCAACTCGTGACCTCTGGCGTACCTAAATGTGTGTATCTAACCTAACAAAGCGTTTGTGTTCGAATTCAATACTCTTTGTAGTACAACTTATGTGGATGTAGCTGGAAATGGTAATGGAGAGCATATGTTATTCTTCATAATACTTCCTGATCCCATGTCTTTCGTATATGTACTAATAGAAAATGGCGGATGTAAAGAAAATAAAACTTTCTTGGTCTAATTTTACACGCTCCATAAATCCTATAAAAGTTGTATCCTAAAAGGTGGCTGCAAAAGGAAACTTTCTCTCGACCTGAATTCTCCCAAAATTGACCCCTGGACATTAAAAGAGCTCTTTTTTGTAAGTTTCCAAGTAAATACCTTTTAGACATCGAAAGATGATACTATATCCGTATGTATTTACTTGTACAGATTGACTTTTGTCAAAAATGTGAAGTGTTGATAAAAAGGACAATATTTGTGATCCTCCCCACGCATTTTCGGCTCATCATTCAATTTTCCACCAAAATTACAGGGGAGAGGTCGGAGTAAAAAGTGAAATGACTTTTTAACGACAACAGGAATTTCCTTGTTTGTATAAAGCAGAAATACCTTGTTTGAAGAGATCAAACCTGGAGTGAAGGAAAGCAACAGTAGTTTTGGCTATATGGGAAAGATTGTTAACATTTTTGTGTGTGGTTGTTGTGATACTTCGTTGGCTAAGTCAATACTACTAATAATAATGATGGCAATAACGTTAAAGTGCAGAGGAATATACATAAGAAATGATATATTGCTATTCACCCTCTGCAAAGAAAAAGTGAGCGAATGAAAAGCGTGTAAGATGGGGATTTACTGCCACGGAAGCAACAGTATAAAAAAGTGAAAGCGGACAAGTGTTCTCTTCTCACTTTTATCATATTACTTTCTATCCTCCGCGTCAACACATCTTTCACACAACACATAAGATATTGAATAGGGGGAAAATATGTATACATGGCGATATACACGTTGCTTTCTTTCACTTCAACAACATCATGAAGGAGCAGGGCAAAAAACATAAAGGATAAAGAAAAAGGATATGGGATACATAAGTAGTGTATGTATGTGTGGATTCGCCAATATACACACTATTTTTATGTCGAAGCAAACATAAGCCTTCCCTTTTCACTCTCTCCTTCTGCCTTTTTCTTTTGTTATTTTTTACCGTCTTCTGCTTCTTCTCATGTGAAAAGAAAAATCGCCTTTCAACAGTTTGATCGATAGGTTGCCCATTCAATGTATTCAAAAGCCTTTCCCCATCACCACTACCAACTGCCAGACGAGACCAGACAGCAGCACCAACAAAAAATAATACTGCGTATCATATCATATGTGATAATATGAGGATGTGAATGAGCAGTAGAAAGAAGCAGCAACAGTCGGGAAAAGAAGGTTTCACTCACTCAGATACATATCATAAAAAGGTATTATCTTATTCAGTACAAGGTAATGTATTCATGTATGTCAACAAAAAGAAAGGATGTGTTCATACGGTTTATGATATACACAAGTGTGACAGTGGCTTCCCCACACATTGCTTTCACCTTGAGTGTTTCAGTTACAGGTCATACCGCATAATATCCTGCTTTGCAATAGGAATCCGGACAGTTCTTTTCAAAGTGGTTTATTCCATTATGTATGCGTAGGCATTGTGATGATAAGGAAAATCAGGTCAGCTTTTTTGCAACAAAATAAATGTTACACAATAGATGCCTGTTGTTTGCGGACACTTGAAGTTAAAGGGAGTTTGATAGTACTCAATCACAATATTCCTGTTTCATGAATACTTTATTGACCCATATTCAAGGGAAAGAACAGAAAGAATTTTGCAAAGAAATTTCGCAAAAAGGATGCCGAAACGTTTTTGTCGGCTTTGGTGTTGCGAAACCATACTTGATTGGCTAACTGAAAGAGGAAATTTAGAAGGCGAAATGATTTAATTTGCAGCTTTGTACTTATACCACCAGTTTCGTAAGAATTTTGTTTGAAAGAGAAAGTAAAAAGAGTACAGAGTTTTGTTGGGTTAATGCAAGAATTTACGTATGTATATTAACACATTGCATAAAGATGCTGAGAGAGCGAGGTTTTTCTCAAGAAAATTGGAATTGAAAGAAAGTTGGTAAGCTGAGCAAACAGGTTCAGTGGAATACATTTAATGATCATGGGTATATTGTGCCCACTTGGCTTCATTATGGGCTGAAAAAGGATTTTCCTTTCCTTTGGAATAGCCACCGTTGTGTTTTATACCATGATAACAATGATTAAACTTAACGATTTCCTATTTACCCACACAGCCCTTTTCACCGACAAGAATCTCTATCTCTCCCTGCTTACTACTCCGACTTAGATTTTGGAGATTACGAGCACGGAAATATCACTTTAATTTGTTATATTGCTTCCTCGAACAAAAAATTTACGGAACTGCAGACCTGTACTATCCACATAACTCTAGATAAACCTTTTTGCTCACTTTCTACCCTTTTCTTTCCTCCTCTCATGAAAAGGGTGAGTTGAGTTGGAAGTCTGACCCAAAAATGTGAAAAGTTGTGAAACGTACTTAAAATTCATTAGAGCCATAAAAAGTGCTTCATAAAGAAAATACTTTTTTATCTTTTTCAAACTTTTTGAAAAAGAAAAGTGCCTCCTCACATCACATAAGCACACAAGAGAGCAGGAACAGGATCAACTTCCACCATTCCCTTCCTATACACGTTAAGGTTGAGGGAGCACACTGATATTAATGAACATTTTTTTTGCTTTCCCAAATGCATCTATAAATATAAGAGGTGGTCTTTAAAAAATGAGTTTCACTGACCACGATGATATGTTAATGCCTCTGGATCTAACAGAAAAAACCTCAGGGGAAGTGAAGGTAATTTGCAAATGTACTTATTCTCTTCATCCTATTTTCTTTCTACCTTACCCATTCACTTTTTCTGCATGACAGCATCTTGAACAAACGGGGATATATAGTACCTACATTTATTTTTTTGTATAAAACGGACAAACTTTTTCTTTCTTTTAGTCTTGCAATACATATATACAGTGTACATCAAGGCAACATGCTATGGCCTTCTCTAGAGTGAAATTACGAGTTGTGGAAGAGAGGAAAGTACTAAAAGTAGCGTAGTGAGAAAGTAAAACGATGCATCAAAATGATGAGGACATGCTAATTCCATATGGCTTGTGACATTTTTATTTCTCAACTTTAGAGCAAGAAAGACAAACTCAGCCAATGTATATACCCATATATATATGTACCTTTTTTCAAGCTCTATTCTTCTTTTATTCAAGAGTAAAGAGTGGGAAAGACAAGTTTCCCAAAATGATCTTAAGTCTCCTTTTTATCTGCAAAATGCTCATATATATGGCGTGTCTTAAACAGTCAGACAATTTTACTTGGTTTCTGGGGAAAGAAAAAGAAAGTTGTACACACTCGGATCATTTTATTATGCTTTTGCTCTCCTCTCGTCTAACACCTCTTTAGGGGTCAATTAAATTTTCCTCCTGAACGAGAAAGCAAGACAAGTCTGTACTAAAAGGAAGAAGTACATAAATTACTTCCCCATGGACTGAAAAGAGGTGCACACTTAACCTCCAACATATACGTGCACACCACACACACGGATTAGTCTCCGCCAGCAAAAGTGAAAGTTGCTCCAGACTTTTCAGTTCCCGGCAAATATTGTACACTAATTTTTTCCTTAGTTGGGCAGCATTCTCCATTAACTTGGTTTATTCTTATACAATGTCTTGATGATAATTATCATCAACTCAATGTCTAATTTAAAAGTCACCTTCTTTATTTGCCCGGTACATTCAATACTAATCCCTTTCTCCATCTGTAGAAAATAAAATGAGCTTCCTTCGTGTTTTAGTAAACTGTATTTCATTAAGAAGGTAGTACTAAAATATGTTGTTAGTTTAGATAGGGAACCTAATAGGGATGGTGGGAATCATGTTTATTTCTTAAAACTTATGCACATTAAGATTGCCGTCTAATGGCCCTAACCTCAATGTTTATATGAAATAAATTGATAGGTAGTAGTACAGTATCATCATGAAGCGTAATAAACGTTACATACTGTTCGAAAAGTATCTGTCACCAACACTAATCTATCTAACAACTGTTTCTGTTATTCTAACCGGTTTTTTAGTACCATCGATAAACTTTCACTGGTAAAAGTAAAACAACCATAAACGTTCCATCGTCATGTTTTCTGCACTTTGCGTGAGTAATTTGTTTTGAAGTGCGAGTATTCCTGATCGTTCGTTCGTGACTATTTTCATTTTTGTAGCTATATACACAGAGAGTTTTTTTTCGAGTAGATATTGTCAGTATTCAACTTTTCATTTCTTCATTCATTTCAAACATAAATAAAACTCATCATATTTCGTACACTATAGAACGCTTCATCTTATTATTATGCAAATCATATTGTTTTGTATGGATTACATGTGGTTTGAGTAGAGAGAAATAGGGAAAGTCAAATTGCGGACGCTTACCACATCTATGATTTGCATCAGTGTCAAACCGAAACTGAGCTGAAGTGGATCCGTCTCCTTCTCCACGGGACGCTCCAGTGTATTGTACTTGTCAAGTAAATGGTGCAGCAACCGTTTCTCATTGGGTCCTTGAAGCGAGTCTGTATAAACATAATAAGAATGCAAATTTTAGTCAAAAGTTTGTACTCTAAATCATTTGGCGAAATTGGGTGCGACTCTCTGAACTTTCATGAAACAAAAGCAAAATATCAAAAACTCGTAAACTGTATTCCCAGCTCACCATTTACATCGTTGTCATTAAAAAGGCTAAAAAGCAGAGAGAACTTTCACTGGCTCTCTCAATATGCACTAATGACTCCCATACCCTGCTTCTCCACTCATTTTGAATGAAAGGAAAGCAAAGCAGTGTTGGGATTTTACAACTTTTCCCTACTAATTTACTTTTATCCTCTCGCACACTCTGAATGGGAGAAAGCAACTAGGAAAAATTGTAGAAATTAGAGCATTTTCATTAATTTCCGGGGCACTCCCATCATCGTCGTCTGAGACTTCAGCGCTCGTAACATCCCTCGGGGTGCGTGTAAGTGATTAGTTGATTACGGGAATGGAAATTTGTACACATTGAGAATCATCTGGAATCCACTCAGGAGTAAGGAAATCTATCCAATTTTGAGGAGGGAGCGAGACCATAAAATTAAAATATATATAATAATATATAGTTATGCTGATACAGTCCGTATTATACATTATGCATAGAAAATTAAGTTGTGTCACAAATTATGCTAGAAATGATGACAGATGGCAGAGAAATGGCAGAGGACTCTTATTTGTATACTTTTATTTATTGTATATATCATGAAAACTTATCAAAAATTGATTGCTGAGCATTTCCTCCCAATATGAACTTTCCTGTTCTTCATAAATGCCTTTATTCTTCTAAGTCTGGGATTTCCAAAGAAGGATGAGTGTCGAGTTCCGTTCCAATTTTGATTGAAAATACTCAGATCATGTTATATTATTAACCGGAATTTACTCTTCATGGATTTTGTCACCGATATTTCAACATCTTTCTGACATTTATCTATGTATGGGCTCTGGAAGCATACCCATAACCACAACACAAGGTCCCCATATTTTCTGAGCAAGCAAGTGGAAAAATTCCGTGAAAACCCACTGCTCACCTTATCTCAGCTCTCAAATCCTATAATCTATAAAGCAGGTGAAAGTAGGTAAAGTCACAAGTGGAATAAAGCTGAAAAGGAGCTGTGTTGGTGTGATACGCATGTACTATCCCAATCTCGATTAGTACATACATATGTTACGTACCTAATGGTATCGGTGTGCTCACTCCAGTGTGGCAAAGGAATTTTGGCAGAAGAAAGATGAAAGATCAGAGATTGAATACGGTGATATCTATTTTGGACAAGGGAAGGGAAGGAACGGAGACAGTAATTGATGCGATATATAGCCAACCATGCCAACTCTCTCTCTGGCTTGTTACATGAGCCTCATGGATTTGCTTGCTTTTGCACACACACCCAAAAGACTGACTCTCTCCTCAAGATGATAAGGTATCACATGCAATCCCATATGACAGGGCTACAAACTCAACAGGAAATTTTCTCTTCTTTAGAAAACCAATTCTGAGAGATAGATTACGCTTTGATATGCGGCTGGTCTCTTCTGCAGCTCAAGTCGAATCAGTTTCTTTGAACAGGTTCAAAAGTTCGGAGAAGAGCCACAAGTGAGAGTGAAATGAAAGCAAAAAAATATTGTATAGTTAATAATAATTCTATATGATTTACCCCCCATTCCCACAATTATACACGAGGTAGTTCATCATAAGCCCTTTAAAAACGTGGTGGTGGGAGGAAGGAATTAGGTATAGGCAGATATTGATACGATCCGAGAAACGTCACATTTTTTCTTTAAAAAGAAGTCTTTTTAAAGCCTACTGCCATTATACGAAAAAAGAATCTTACTTTTTGGTCGAAAGGGGTGGCAGAAGGTGGAGGAAAGGTGACGGAAATAAAGTGAAGTGACGTGAGGGACTCAAATCAGAAAAAAATTTTATGCTTCCCATAGAGCTCATAAATTGAGTTGTCACAGTCGAAGAAATGAACAAGGGAGGGAGAGAGAGAGAAAGCTCAGAGAAGACAAAAAATACTTTATGTGTTCCGTAAACTCAGTCCTCGACTCTTACCACGTTTTCGACTTGTTCTTTTGAAGGTGAGTGGAGGATGGATAGAGTTATATAATGGGTTGTGTATCTATGTTGCCATTATTTCAGTAGAAAATGTGACGTTTTACTTTCAACATCATCACTTTTTTCGTATTCTTCCAATCACCACCACACTACCACCAACCACCGCGTCCATGCCATGACATGCCACCTTCCCATATATGAGGAGTATACATAGGTATGTGTGTTTTTTGTCTTGTGATGTATGTCGTCTCCTCGCGGGGCATTCATTCAGTCCGTCTGTTTTCCGTTGTTCTCAATAAAATGTCCAGCGTGAATCCCTTTTTTTCTCTTTCTTGTGTGATTTCTCTCTTTTTCGAGCTCGTTTCGTGAAAATATGTGCATGCCATGATGATTGCTACGCCATGCACTCCACTTTCCTTCTTGCTTTGATAAATTTGAATTTTTCCTTCCTTTTTATCTCCCTTTTTTCCTCCTTTCCGCCAAAAAATTTATTCCAACTGGTGAAGGATTCCTGAGCTACACGAAAGGAGAAAGGAACCTGGTCTTGTAGACGTTGAAAATAATATATATTTCGATTTCCCTTTTCTTCTCCTAATACCTCGACTAGCCAATATCTTGAAGGAAGATAAAAAGGTGATCCAGTGAGAAAATTCCTCAAGTTTTTTCACCCAGATTTTTCAATAAAACATTTGCTGCTACAAATCAGCTTCCTTCCCTTTTTATAACTTCGGTGATATGAGTGTGTGAAAGGAATTTAAGCTATGGGAATTGTTTCTACTTTCTCCTAAAATAGTCTTCTCTTTTCTCATATTATTGTTACACCTATATAACGTCTGCAATTGAAAAACAAATAACAGTGGTTTTGTAACAGTGTGTACAGGAAAGCAGAACGAAAAACACAATTTGAAATACTTTTCAAGGAAAACAGCACGTTTTTAAATCATAAAAGCATCATTTAATTTTCTTTGACCAAAGGCTGACCACGTGCAATTTCACAATTACCAATCGGAAAAACATAACGATTTTCGAAACGTCTGCTCCATTTTCTTAGTATTAACAAAAAAAAAACAAAAAAAACAGGCAGACAGACACGCTGGACAAAGCTTAAAACGTCATAAGAATCTGTGATACTCGGTAATTCTTTTATGACGGTTATATTAGTTTTAGTTTGGATTTGAAATTGCCATGAAATTTATGATGGACTTGGTTCAGCAAAAACAATCTCGGAAATATCTATTAGCGTCATTACAAGCTTATTATTGGACAGTGAGCAGATGAAATTTTTTTGGCATCTTCTGTCTTACTTTCTCCAACTCTTCATTTTTATTGAATTTTGCGTTCCCGAGGCTAAAAATAGGTTTAATCTAGGATAAACCTAAGTTCAGCTTACTCCAATGTTAGTTGATTTTCCTCCTGCAAAAGAAATTCTTTTGTATGATAGCCTTGGAATTTTATTAAATCCTTCATCTTGTATTCTATGTGTGCCTCACTACTCTTTCCATTGCCGATGTTGAAGTAATAAATTTTCGTGGGAAACATTGTAAATTCCTTTACTGGTAAAGAACATTTCGCGAAAAAGAAGAATTACACGGTCGAGACAAAACAATCGGGCTCAGAGCCCCATATAATATTCATTGACAACTGTCGTAAACATATTGGAATGGAAAAGGAATATATACTGGCTACACATACATAGATAATGAGGGAGATAGATACCTACGCACGAAATATAAATCGTGAATTATGAACAAGGAAGCATATAACGGAAGAATCCATCGAAAAGGGAAATTGTGTTTCCCATTCCATATCTTTGTCCATTTTACGACATGGCTGGAGCCTTCAAAAACAAGAAGAAAAAACGTCAATAGACAACGAGACTCCATTCATCTTGCTCTCTTCTCCGTCTTCCACACACAATAATCGTAAAAGCACAATGGTATTGGCAGCAGCGCCATAAGATTGAACTTTTTGGCAAACTGCTAATAGGACAAAAGTGAGCATTGCATCTTGCGACTTTACTTACTCTTCCTTTCCCACTATCATTCTCTTCAGTATCCTCATTCAAAGTGAACAGTTATTGATCATTGAGCAAGTACAAAAATGTATATTATTTGTCGTTGTCTTTGAAATGCATATTTAGTTTGAGTCGAGCTAACGCGAGCGAAAATAGGAAGAAATATGGGCTTGGTGAAAGTTTGCGGAGAAAGTCGCTGGGAAGTTTAAACACATTTCTTCAGACATTTTCCCTTTCCCCCCGTCGGATCGCTCAAATGACTAATGCGAGTGTTTCATGATCACGATACATTATTTTTCTGCTCCATGATGCTTCCTTGGATAGAATAGTTGATGAGAGGGAGAACGAAAGTCAACCAGCGTGATCATTTCCGTATCTATTTGACACAGTACAACTGGCTGTATACTCGTATATATGAGCTTGATATTAAATATGGCTATATATATGGTGGTGGATAAAAATGTGTAGCAAATTTCACGTGAAAAGTGCCAAGTCTGCAAAGACGCAGAATGAAACTTTTTCTCTAACTCTCTCGAGTTGTGTACTGTCGTTTTTTGGCTTGCTGCATCGCATCATCATCGTCATCGATGCTCCTTTTTTTGTATTCTATAGTGCTTCAAAATGTACACACCAGAAGAGGGGGAGAGAGAAGGAAAAAGTTTACGATATTGGATTCCAGTTTGCCATTCCATCCTCAAATTGAATGGATATTGCCCCTTTCTTCCTGTACTAACGACTCTCAAAATATACCCAAAAAAGGAACTACATCCGCTTTTTGCTTCCCTTCTTCCCAGACAGACTTGGTTTTTTTGAGAGAGGAAGAAGAGCATTTCATGCATTATTTGTTATTACCATGAAGTAGTAGTACACAGCTTAAAAATGGTGACGACATGCATGATGATAGGCAAGTAAGGAAAAAGTCTATTTGAAATAGAGCCTTTATATTATATCGGTTTGGCGAGGAACAATGAAGGAAAGAGAGAAAAGAAACAAGTTGTAATCTAATGTAATGCAGTCACAACACATAAGAAATGGATACCCAACGTACTCACTAAATACATATCTCTTCCACAAAATATTTCCCCAAATCCTCTCCTGTCCCCATTACCACACCATCATCATCATCAGGATGACTATTGCTAAATACTCTATTACAACTACTGCCTCGTCTATTCGGAGGGCGTCCGCAATCTTTTATGTCCTCTGAGGAGGATAACCATTGCTTTCACCGCATTATAGTTTTACGTTTCCCGGAAAACTACCTTCCCCGTTGAAAAAGAGTTTCCGTCCCCGTTAGTCAGCAAAAAAAGAAAAAGAAATCCTGCCTGATTTCCCGTTCCAAAACAATGGAACCTTTTTCCGGAGCAGTAATAAACATTGTAATTCGCGTGGTGAACGTATTGGTTGATGTGTATGTGCATGTGGTTTTTATTCCTGATACTGTCTACAGTTTTCAACATTATCCTTTGGTGTTAGCAGTAATAAAGATGGATAGTAAATTAAATGCAGTATATTTCAGGGTGTAGTGTTGTACACCATATTGCAAGGTAAATGTGTAGTTGACTATTTGAATGAAAACAATGTACAGGATCATCCTAATGATCCTGATATGCCTGGTTGGTTTTGGTGGGTGACGTGATGTTTGCTTACATTTTGCTGATACAAAGAAATACTTCCAAACACTAGCGTATTTCTTTTGTCCAAAATGGGGATGAGAAAAAAGGAAAATGGCATTCCAGGTCATTTTTTGTCTCTCCAAAGATTTAAAAAAAACGTGGAGCAGTCTCTTCTAAAATAGTGGGCTCGCTACTTTATTCCTTGTGCTCATGTAGAATAGCATACTGAGACGACTACTCGGAATTACCTTTATCTGCAGAGAAAACTGTAAAAGGAAAGTGTTTGGGGAAAAAGGGAGCCAGACGAGAAACGAAAGGGAAGCTTTTTGCGGCTCCTTCTTTTTCTTTTCTTGAATTTGTGATGTTGGTGAAACGATCTAAACGTGTACCTAAATAGGTAGGCATGTGTGTTGTACTCAGTCCAAATTGTAGTAGCAATAATGCATAAGACTTCATCAGGAGAAATAGTCCTCCAGGAATTCACACCATTTCCCAGAAGACTCTTATAAAAGTGGGCCGTCCCCATTCCTTTGCTTACCTTCCTTTTCTGTGGATGGAACCGTGGATAAGGGGAACAAGCTTATATGTATATGGTCATATATAAGCATTTTTTGAATGATAGGAGAAAATGTTCACCTCATTTCAAACAATTGAAAGGACAATTCACATCTCTTCAAGTGCCACACCTCCTTTCCTTCTTTTCTTTCTTTCTCCCTTTCTCGCCTTGATTTAGCCGAGAGAAAAGTGAAAATGAATGGGAGAAAGGGAGGCGGTGTCTTTGAAGGAAATGAGAGGAAATACTTCAAGAGATGGAAACGCTAGGCACTATAAGACGCGACAGCAGTGAAAATAAAAGAAAGAAGAATGCTCGTAAGTCCTTTTTTGTAATAGCTCCCTGCTAATCGGAAAGTGTGTAGATATACTCTCGTTACAAATTGATTCAACTTCAAAAAGAAACATTTGCCAGATGGGACATTCAGGATGGAAAAGGATCAGAGGAAATTATCAAAGATTTAATTAAACTTGCGTCTTCCACGTGCACTTTACCCCATGAACATAATATTATAACGTACTCACCGTTTTGTTTTACTTAAAAATGGCATTGTTAGGCAATTTCGATATGCTTCGTGAATTTAAAAAACTAACAAGTTGAAAGTGAAAAGTGGTAATTCAATTCGGAATAAATTGTGCATCCATTTTATCTGAGCGTGATGTTCAAAGCCAAAGTCCATCTAATCACAATATGAGAATGGGAGAGAAAGTAGAAAACTGTGTTATCTTGCTTTCTAGATTCGAATACCATTTTATTTTCGTTAGAGAGTTATCCCCATCGGATTTAATCAATTCAAATCAGCCCCGCATGCTTTGAATCCGTTTTCAGATTCAATGCACAGCCTTTACAAATATAAGTCGCTTTCCTATTACATGCTTCCAAACAGCATATTATATGCATATGCGTTACTTATTTACTCGCGATCAGTGAGAAAAGAGGCTACTGCTAAATAACAAGGGAAACTAATATATCCTTTTTAGACGTAAATTGACAGCAAGGAAACATTTTTGGCATTTCGAAAAGTACGGCTTTCTCCATCCACCATATAGATATTCCTTGCTCGAGCGATGGAAGTTCATGAGGGATTTTGGATGATGCAACTACATAGAGTTCCCATTTGCGAAACATGGCTGTGGCCGTAATCCGTATCGGCAAGTACATTAAGACTACAAAACTTTCTAATTTTAGAATTTATCTCTATATTTATCAACTCTCCCTGACACAAATGTCTACTTTCTAAATCGGTCCATCGTGTCAGATGATATGATGACGTAAAGAAACATAATGCGTTTAATCTTGCGAATATATCACATTTTCGTCTTTTTGCTGCATTCTAAACCTGCTCAAGGACAAGGAAAAGCAAATTAAACCGTATATAAAAGCATCTCAAATATACAGGGCAAGTCCTGTTGTCGTCATCATCATTTGTGTACGCTTTCTATTATAAAAATTAAAAATAGTTGTGTCATTGTATTGTAAAGCTTTGCAAAAAAAAGTCACAAATGACTTGATTTTCTTGGAACTCCTCCCAAAATATTTTCTTTGAATAAATATAGATATAAGTGCTGTTTTTATGATTCTCGAAAAAAAACGCTAGTTTTTACATACGCTTTTTTGGCAGGCTAAAGCTGAAAAATTTATACGTTTGCAATGTGAAAAATGAAACGAGCCGTTTTAGCATCAAATTCATAAAAAAAATGCCCAAGAACTAGCGAGAATGCATGCCTGAAAAACTGTTTGATGGGAGAGTGTCCAAAGGGTAATATCTTTGCAAATTAGCTCAAATGCAAAAATGGGGCATGAGTATTTCAAAGTTGAGAGGCTCGTTTGCTTGTGTAAAGAGATTTTATAAGATGCACACTTGAGAGGGAAAAGTTCACAAGAAACTTGTAGGGCTGTTTGGTGGATGACAACTATAAAAAGATAAAAATCAACGAGAGGAGAGACTTGAAAAATAGTCATTATTTTGCTGTCTGTCTATATTTGGAGAACTGTTACTGTTGGTAAGAGAAAGTATTTTTCCATGTATATTTTGTGTTGAACTGGGACAAGCAGTAAAAATAGGGAGTTGTCAACACACACACATAGACGCACACGAACGAAACGAGAACGAGAGAAAAGTAACATTTCCACAAGAGAGGAAACAGCCTTTTCCTTCCGTTTTCTCTTTTTTAGGAAAGGAGCAGCAGCATACAAGAAAACCGCAATACCACGACTACGCCACCACCAAGACCAACAAGACGAGGAGACATCAACAAGCCAGAAAAGAGCAATATATAATATCATATGCATTTTACTTACATTATTTCCCTTTCAACTTGTTCCCTAACTTCTCATTCCCTTTCTCTCGATTTTCCATGGGAAAAGTACTGGAGAAAGGCAGTGAGCGGAGGACTTTCATCTTGCGTTTAGACAGAGACATACACATACACAGACTTCTTTCACTGCAAGCCACTTTCTTCTTTTTAAAGTGAACAAGGCAAATCGATACAAGATGCTAGAATCAAGCAAGCAGTCAAGATAGCTTTCACATATTTCCTCTTGTCGATTGCTTTCTTATTAGATTTTTTCAATAGTTGCTATCCTCCCCCTGTCTATGTGAAAATATATATATTCTAAAAAAAAGAGATGTATCATGTTTTTTTTCTCTTTCTCTCCAATATTCCATTTCCTCCTTGTTAGTGTATCACTCATGCAAATTATTATTCCCAAAACCACGCGTACGAAATGTTCAACGTGGCTTTCCGGGTAGCGTCCTTGTATTCTTTTTATCTCTCGTGGCTAAAGCATTTTAAACTAAACCCATTCCAATATTTCACTTTCCCAAGCATTTGAACATTTCACATGTTCGTTGACAGTAAGTGGAGGAATATAAACATTCCCGTTATTTTGTTCATCTACACAAACAGCCTAAAAAGTATTTCTTGAGATGCTTCATACAACTGCTACTGGAGATGCGTGCCTATCTTGAAACAGTAATATGTATCCGTGGTTCGTACGAAATAAATAAGAAAGAGCATACTTGCTGTAATTTAATAATTTAACATCCTGTCCCATCTTGTTGCGGATGAGATATGTGGTAGCACACACTCGGGTCATGTTAGATACCGCTCATTTTACCATATAAACATCAGGTTTTTACTTTCTACCATCGTGTCACGTTATGTTAGCAAAAGCCAAACAAAAACTTTCCAATATTTTAGCTTCTCCTCTTCTTTAATATAAGAATATATTGTCGAGCTATGTATTTATTCCTTTAGGATATTTTCTTCTTCTATTTAGATTATTTTACGTACACCTCTTCTGAATTACATTTAAACATGATATTGCATTACACTTATAATATTTATATTTGCAGGAAGTGAAAGGCACCTAGCTGTGTTTGCACTTTGCCATTTTTAGTGGGAACAACTTTTCATTTCGCATCCGTTTCAACTCTTTCGGGAGAATGAAAAATACAAACTTGTTCTACTTGTGCTATGCCACCGACAGAGAAAGAGAGATAGGAGACGCGATGCGGTGCCGCAAAAGCCGATAAAAAGGAAAAGATGGAAAATTTTCTGTTTCGTATGTTTTTTTAAAGTTTTTGTTCCAACCTAATATAAAACATATATAGGCTTCACATTACGCTACGCTAGTTTTTTAAACAAACAGAAAGTAAAAGGTCAAAGTAAGTTTTCAGAAGTGGAAAAGCAAGCACACCGCACCACATTAGTTTTTGTTTCATGGTAAGTAAGTATTACTATAGTATTCATTTGGGAGAATGGATGAGCATCAGTTTTTCCCCTTGGATGTTGTATGTGCGGCCCATACTTTTGGCCAACGGTGGTGACTACTGATCAAGCTTAGCATTGCTAACTAAACCACAGTTATTTGAAGGTACAGCTCGCCTTCAGTTTTAGGAGAAAGTTGGGAACATTCATTCACATGTTTAAAGCGGCATTAGCAATAGTGTAGTCAGCTGGGTAATTGTAAAGTATTTTGATGGTGGACACGTAGTTTCCACTAAGAACTTTCACCTCAACAACTTGTTTTCTCATAAACATCTCTGGAGAAAGGGAAGGGGAGAGCGTTAAAAAATCTTACCAAGGTACACTCCGCTCCACCAAGAGTTTTCTCCAACTCCAGTCAATCCTCAGACATGACTGACAATGAGGGAAAAGTTGATAAGTTTGCGGTCAACAGAGTTACTAAAACGATGAAAGGTGGCAACCGAAGTGGTCATGCTACCATATCTCAGCATGTAACTTTACTAGTGACTACTGCAGCAGAATATGAACCTTGGTTGGCAAACTAATGTTCCCCACAAGATTAAAGATTTTGAAAACGATATGAGGAGATATGCCAGTTGCTGACTTGATCTCTGGTTGAAAAGTTAAAGTATGTACCTCAACTTTTCCTGCATAGCTACGCAAACGGGAGTATGACTGGTCGGTTAGAAAAGCATCGGTGGAACGGAGTCCATTTCAAAATTCCTTGTTAGCAGCAGCGTCAGCAGCAATAGCATCTATTTACATTCTTTGTGTAGACTGGAAAACCGGAGAAAGTGATGAAAAATATGGCGAGGAGAAAAGAGACCTGCAGCCCATGGGGAATGCGAAAGGGAGCAAGGAAAGGTGGGAGTAGTATGTCTAAAACTTTCACCAAGTCACGCTAGAAAATCCACTGCAGAATAATGTAAGAGTTTCCTCCTCACTTCCAAAAGTGAAGTGAAGTTTTGTGTGGCGGCAAGGGAAACTATTAGCGTGCTTTCACTGCTACTACAACTACGAATACACCAGCCATTCTCCCCGTTTCTTATATACTCACTCTTGTGCCGTAACGTGAAAGTATTCGCTTCCTTCCTCGTTCTCAACCGAGCAGTCATTCCCTTTCTGAACAAAGGGGGAAATCAAGGTGTAATCATATCAGAAAGCTGTACAGCGTTATACGTACGTATGTGGCCTATTTACTTTTACTAGACGTGAATCTCATCACATCATCATTGGAATTTGGTTCATTCACAAGACTTTCAGCATTACCATTACTATTACCGTATATAGCAACTTTTGCTAGAGAAATTGTGTAGATGGAAGCTCTCTACCTTGTCGTGCACAAAACACAACTTTATACTGACGCTATTAATAGTCGAAATGAGGAACAAGGTCAGAAAATAAGAATTCTATTATTATTTGACTTAGGCCGAGAGTTCGTGCTAACCTTTCTTCCTTATGAGACCTCCTGTTGGAAAAACTTTTACAATTTTTGTGAATTAGAGGCATCGTTGAGAGAAAAATGTCATCGGGAGGAAATGGAATACATGCCACATTTAATCTGCCAGAATGACTCAATTCAAAGGAATGATTATTGCGTGCCACAGAAGAGTAAAATACGTTACAATACAACCTAAAACGAATATGCAGTAAGTTGAATGGGGTGGCAGGAGTAATAGCCTACGTAGGTATGTGTGATCTTTTGCATTGCAGTAACTTGAAATGATCTCATAAAATTTGACAGTGAAGACTCGTAGAAGAGGGGAAAGTTAAAATTGGGGAGAGACTCATGGTGGCATATATATGTTGTTTGAAATAGTCTCAGTGTGGAAATTGAAGAAGGAGGATGGTGAGGTGGAAATTCAATTTCTTAAATCAATATCATCATCACCACCACCACACCGATGTTGCCTTCAGTTTCAACATCCTCGTACCAAACCATTTTAATACTCCAGGGTTGGTTAGAACAAGAGGGAGATATATCGTCTCCCTTCTGGTGCGTAAGCTACAGTTGATGGTGTGATGATCACGATGATGATGATGATGTTGTTTAACGGGAAGGAGAGAATAACTCAATAAAGCAAAGTGGAGAAAGTCGCCTTTAGAAAGCTTCCACCCTTGTTTTCTCCTTTCAAATAAAGTTCAACGTGCCTTTACACCATTAGATTCCTCATGGAGAGCACTGTGACTTGAATGGATATCTATCCCCTCTTGTTTTCCGCATTCCAACACAAGTGGGATATCCAATTCAACAAAAACAAAGGGAGAAAAGTTGTATTTTTTATATATTTTTCGCTCTGAAATTCCCTGCAAGCTTCCCCTTACGTTTGGAAAAGACAATACAAAATTTTGTGTGGGCAGAGTGAAAAAGGGTGTACTAAAATGGGATCCTAAAGATTTTGAAACATGACGCAAGCTGCAAGGAAAGAGAGCAAAGGAGAGCAAAGTGAAAACGAGCCTCTTTTCACTCGCCATATTTAATGTGTACACCGAGAAAGTGTTTTGTCCAAGTACTTAGAAGTGAGAGGGAGAAAGCCTACTACTATTTAGGTATAATCTTTAAAAGCAAAAGGCAAAATTTTCTTTAGGGACTTGAAGATGTATTCCGGCACATGTTGTAGTCAGGAGTAAGTAGACAATGAGCTAACATACACACCTGGGAAGCTCCTTCCTATTTGTAATCATTATTACTTATACATGAGCGCATAATATTTTCAAGGAAACGTTGATAAATATATTACCCTACGCCAACCAAAACACTGGTGTATGTGCTAGCAGTATATATGCTACACATATTATTTAGCATGCATGAATATATGGAACATTTTGTGGTGGATTCTATTGTCCTCACGCTATCATGCATGATGAGCAGAAAATGCATTGTGTGGAACAAACCGTGCCCTTTGGCTTGATTCTTCCCATACACATATTAATAAGTAATAGAGAAAATATTCCACCCTCCAACTTTCACTCCTCATCTCTGACAAAGGAATGTATAGTAACGTGTGTATGTTATTAGTGTTCCCTAAAACAAAGTCTCTCGATGCATACAAACAAAAGTCTTTTTTGGTGGGTGAAGCAACGACTATCCGGAAATTAACTGGCTCTCCCATCCCACAAAACATACCATTACACATAACTTATTGCTCCCTACATATGAATTCCTCCAAACTAAAAATTTGGATACGAAAACATTTGGCTGGTGTTGAGAGATATGAGATGAAAATGGGAGACTGCATTCCAGGCATGTTGTATGTGTGCACACC
The DNA here is from genome assembly GCA_034697805.1 of Orchesella bifasciata. NCBI lineage: Eukaryota > Metazoa > Arthropoda > Collembola > Entomobryomorpha > Orchesellidae > Orchesella > Orchesella bifasciata. The sequence continues at coordinate 1,730 of JAQGAP010000994.1, read as the reverse complement.
TCTTAAATTTATTAGCGATATTAGTTTGTTTTTCATGGAGCCACCGCAGATACATTTTATATAAGAGAATCGAACAAAAGAAGCATGATATATCCATTTTTATTTCTATTTGTTACCATTTGAGTGTCAATAACTCTCACCGCAAAATGTTCATCAATCACGCTAAATGATGTTTGGGATGCTTTCTTTATACATGCATAATAGGCCATGCATTCCCTTTCACGTTTCCTCCCTTTTGTGTTATACAAGCTGCTCACATCAGCCACAGGATACATGTAACACATGTGATTTTTTAAAGAAAGGAACGTCTGAATAAATTGAATGGATAATGGTGTCGCAGCATCACTGCATTATCATTTTTTCAAGAGTCGAGTCTAAGGGCAACATTCAAGCTGACAGGGAAAAGTGGAGGAGAAAGTTGGTCGTAAATACAGGGAGGATGGGGTCATGTTACGTTTTTTAAGTAATTTATTTCCATCCTCCTCTCAACAACAGCAGCAGTAAAAACCAGCAAAGCGCTTTTTTATACTCGAGCAAAGAAAAAAGAAGCTGTTATGGATAACCACAGAAAATAATAGTAAATATTACAAGATAATACAGTATCCAAAATTCAGAGTGGGTACATGGCTGCTCTGGTCTAACCCTAACCGAGCAATAGCATCAGACGCAGAGGAGCGGTGTACATCATCAGCGCAGAGAACACGGCTTTCGCTCTTCCGCTCCCAGCATTTTGTGTGGAGTATGTTTCTATGTGTTCATAAAAAAGGAAGAGAGCGTGACATGGTACGACTGCTACTCCTCTTCTCTCTCCTGATGATGATAATAATATACGGAAGTCACAGTGGAATAATAAATTCCAGCTGGGATGATAGTCCCCACTGAGAATCATACTATTTTCCTTTTTTGGTCACATTTTATGAGTTATATTTCTCCCTCTCCCTCTCTCTCTCTCTCGCCACGCCGCTCTAGTTTCCTTCTCCACTTTACGTTATTGGAGCAGCTAACAAACAACATCATCTTATATGTCGCGGCAATATAAAAAAAAACCTTTTGTTGTGTAGATTAGATGCGCTTTTCACTCCGTCTACCGCCTTCCACATACACATACCCACACGTCTATTATGTAATGCATGTATGGATGTGGTTTTTAGCATCTACATTTTTGAATTAGTCCCACTGCTACACACTTATGTAACTAGACTCTGGTGAGTGCACACAAATTTTTCTCCCATGTAAAATATGGCGCTCTTGGGGTATAGCTCGACCTTAAAAATGTACCTTACTTGTGAGTGAAACCTCATTGGAAAATTGTGTAGGACAGGAAAATGAGCTTTTTTCTTCTTGAGTGCTCCGAAATTTACAGCTCTCATATAAAAAGAGTCAAGAGCAGAAGAACGAATGAGATTTTTTCTTGGCTAGCCAGAAAACGGAGTGCCTAAATGCCACTGCTTTCTCTTGCGTTTAATAAAAGGAGCAGGGAAAGCAGGGGCCAAGAATAGCAAACCAAATATATTCCATAAAAATTCCTTTTTAACAAAAGCGAAATCACACATATTTGGAAATTTACAACAGGCGACTTTATTGATAGCTTTTTCTTTCATTCTTTTAGAAAAGAGGTAAATAGTGGATAGCAAATGTATACAAATACTTATACCACACCAAACTATAATGCTGCACTTATCCAAGTAGTCCTTGGGGAGTGGCAGGAGCACTAAATGGATAACCGTCTT